>JAJJHT010011857.1:588799-600081 GCA_021223865.1 Drosophila pandora
GATAAGACAAATTAACATCCGTCTTGTGCTGGAATATTGCACCCTCCTTTCAATTCTTGGCGCATACGTACGTAGAAAAATTAGTACAGCAAAAATAAAAAACAACATATATAAAAGTTCTAAAAATTTAATTATAAATATATGTGCTAACCTAAATGTACTGCCTGTGAACAAAATATAACAGAATATATATATATTATTAGCAATCACTGTCGCCCCCTACCCCTCGTTCTCAATTGTACAAATCTTCCAAATAAATACTAAAGTGCAGCCAAAAACTATTTTATTTATTACAGATAAAATAAAGGTGCAAATATATTTGGTATACATACATATAAATAGATGCAGCGATAATATTCTCGTTTTCGTTTCCCACCGTTATCCGCTGCTGTATGTATATGCACTTTTTGCCGCGTATAGTTTAACGGAACGCCAAATGACGCGCTCCCTTACAATTTGGTTGTGCATATTGGTTACGGTGTCATTGGCGACCAACTATTTTTTTGGATACTCTGTGCCTCGACTATCAAATAATTCGTTTATCAATTATTTAACCAATTTTGATTTTTTTTTTGGTTAAATTTAATAAATTATTTATTATATTTAAATAAGATTAATTAATTATTTTCGTTTTCGCATTTTCTTGATATCGAATTAAAATTTATTTAATTTAATTCAACAACAATATTAATACAATATAAATAAAATATTAAATCTTAAATAACAAATATGCACAATCAAATCTGTGCAAGATCGCACCATAAACTTCTGCACCGATTTACAGTGACTGAAAATAACTTTGCGTTACCACTACCAACAGAAAATCCTCCTCCAGCGTTAATGTATGATGGCCCTTCTACTTCACATGCTTTGCATGCGTCGTCTGTAGAAAAGGTTTTTTTAGCAACGTCGATCGTAAGCGTTCGAACAAAAATTGGTGAGCAGATATTGGCCCGAGCATAACTTGACTAAGGGTCACAAATGAATTTTATCACAGAAGATCTTGCTCATTGCTTACAGATCCATAGGGAGGAATCGTGCATCATCTTGCTTGGAATTGGTCAAACTAATTCACAAGTAAAGAAAAAGATACACACCGTGGTGAAGTCAAGAGTCAATGGTAGCGAGTTTCCGTTTGACTTTCAGGTTTTGAAAACAATTTCAGGCTATCACCCTGACCAGTCAGTAAACGTGAAAGATTGGACCCTACCAAAGAACTTGCCATTAGCAGACCCATTTTTTTACAAACCTCAGCGGATAGATATGCTAATTGGAGCTAAGTCATTTTTCGAACTGTTGTCCGTTGGCCAAATAAAGCAAGGTCCAAACCATCCCATCCTTCAAAAAACTCTCCTTGGGTGGATAGTATCGGGAAAATATCTGGCAAGTTCCTCAACTCCTCACCAGCCGGGCTCTAGCCTGAATTGCCAAGAAGAAATATTAGATATATAAATTATTAATATATGTTGTCGCCAGAACAAGAGCTATGTGAGGAACATTATCGGAAGACTACAAGAATACTGCCTTCAGGTCGATTTAAAGTTAAATTTAAGTCGGATCCTAGCGTTTTGTGCAACTCATTCGAGATAGCCAAACGCCGAGTTCTGTCGCTCGAGAGATGATTATCTCGAGATCCGAACTTAAAGGAAATGTATTTGGAATTTATGAAAGAATGTGACCCTAGGCCATATGTCCCCTGCAAGCAATGAGGTTCTGGCTTCTCCACACTACGTTATTCCCCACCAGTGTGTTTTACGGCCTCAAAGTACAACGACCAAACTCCGAGTCGTTTTTGATGCGTCCTGCAAGACATCCACACAGAAGTGTTTAAATGAGTTGTTGATGTTGGGTCCAACAATTCAGGAAGAGCTTTACTCAACTCTTTTTAGATTTCGGCTAAACAAATTTACTCTGGTAGCCGACATAAAAAATATGTATCGTCAAGAGAGGGTAAATGAAGCAGATCGATGATACCAGTTGATAGTGTGGAGAAAAGACCCGTTTGAGTCCTTGAAATTGTGCAAGCTCAACACCGTTACTTATGGCACTGCACCAGCCCCATTCCTGGCCATAAGGTGTTTGAAGAGGTTGAGTGAATCCGCGAAAAATACTTTCCCTCGAGCTGCTAAAGTTACTGGGTCTGACTTTTACGTCGACGACATGTTAACGGGTGCTGGTTGCGTGGAGGAGCTAAAGACAATTAAGTCTGAAGTAACTCAGGTTCTTCAAAACGCTGGGTTTGAATTGACAAAGTGGTTTTCAAACTCGCCTGAAGTTACTGCAGCCGAGAGCACGGTTAAGCCAATAACACTTTCGGACTCAGAGCTGACAAAAACATTAGGAATCGTTTGGGTTCCTAAAGATGATGTATTTAAATTCGAAATGGATATGTCAGTCGTGGGTCAAAGGGCGACTAAGCGGAATATTCTTTCAGTGACATCAAAGCTTTTCGACCCCCTTGGCTTATTCAGCCCGATCCTTATTACTTTGGCTTAATAAGCTAGATTGGGATGAGTCGATTCCACTGCACTTGGAAACCGCGTGGAACAAAATTCAGCTTGCCTTGTCACAGTTAGATGATATCTCAATACCGAGATTTGTGAGGGGTGAGCCAATGTCACCAATTGAAATTCATGCCTTCTCTGACGCATCGATGAGAGCCTATGGAGCCGGGGTCTATATCCGTTGCAAATCTGCAGAAGGTAGTAAAGTTTCATTGTTGACTGCAAAGTCGAAAGTAGCGCCGCTCAAGACAAAGACGCTCCCCCGTCTTGATTTATGTGCCGCTCACCTTCTCGCGGACCTCTGTCGCAAAATAAAACCTCTTATCAAAGCACCGATCGAACGAAGTGTATATTGGTCAGATTCGGAAGTTTTTCTTCATTGGATTCGTTCCCATCCATCGTCATTGACTACGTTCGTATCAAATAGAGTTTCTGAGATTCAAGAGTGGTCAGAGGATAGCACGTGGCGGCATGTACCAACTAAACAGAACCCGGCAGATATTGTGTCAAGAGGTGGAGACATAAAGGAAGATAAGTGGCCAACGAGCCCTCGGTTTGATCCGTCACCAGAGATTTTGCAGATGGAAGCAAAGAAGAGTGCGGTCGGACTGACTGCAATGATTTCTACCTCATATTTGTTGGAAGTGATAGAAGGATTTTCGTCTCACTTAAAACTGCTGCGAGTGTTCGTTTACATGGTCCGCTTTATAAAGAAGTGTAAAAAATGAGTAGTTACTTCTGATAATGCACCTTCTCCTGTCGAATATGAATAAGCTTTTAATAAAATTGTCCAGATAGTCCCAGAGCACGAGTATCAAGAGGAAATTAAAAATATTCGAAAAAATCTTGTTTTTAGCCTAAGCCTACAGAAGCTAAGTCCGTTTGCCCATGAAACCTCTCAGGCTGGGCTTACCTTTTTGTTGTTGCGGGTCGGGGGGCGACTAGCTAAGGCTCCTATTTCGTACGATGCCAAGTTTCCAATATTGTTGACGAAGCGGTCTTCATTTGTTCAGAGCTACGTCCGATACTTGCACGAGTCGAATTTTCATGTGGGTCCACGAGCACTGGTGAGTCTCTTGCGACAGCGCGTTTGGATAGTAAACGCGCGGGAAGTCTGCAGTCAGATAGTGCGGTCATGCATACGCTGTTTTAAATGCAAGCCTTATCTGATGACTCAAATCATGGAGACTTACCCTTAGATCGAGTTCGATCTCTCCGCCCATTCTCCATATGTGGCGTGGATTTCTGTCCATTGAAACCCTATTGGCCCTATTAAAACGACGTTGAAAATTCGTGGTAGACCACCCTAAAAGTCTTACATTGACCTTTTTGTTTGTTAGAAGTAGTTTCCGATTTGTCAACTGATTCCTTTTTATTGGCCTTCCAAAGGTTCGTTGGGCGCCGAGGATGTCCGCAGATCGTGCACTGCGACAACGCGACGAACTTCGTCGGAGCGAGTTGCCACTTCGCGGCACTGCGGCAGCGAATCGAGAACGAGGCGGGCGAGCTGCGGCAATACGCATCAAGAAAGGGATGCGTATTTGCATTCATACCGCCGCGGGCTCCGCACATGGGCGGACTATGGGAGGCAGGTGTGAAGTCTGCAAAGCACCTACTCCTACGAGCGGTGGGCAGCGCGAAGTTGACCGCAGAGGAGCTGCAGACCGTCCTCGTTGGAGTCGAGGCCGTCCTGAACTCGAGGCCCCTGGGCGCCCTCAGTCAGGACCCAAGCGACGGCGAGGCATTGACTCCCGGGCACCTATTGACAGGCGGGCCGCTCATCGCCCCACCAGCACCGCGGACCCCGGACCAGCAGGGTCTAACGTGCTTGCGGCGATGGCGGCTTGTCTCGTCAATCAAGCAAACGTTTTGGCAGCGATGGTCCCGGGAGTACGTCTTGGGCCTACGGGCGCGGTCGAAGTGGCAGCGGGAGCAGGAGGACGCCAGGAAGGGCCATCTGGCCCTGGTCGCCGAGGACAACCAGCCGTCCCAACAGTGAATCACCGCCCTTGGGGCGACCCTTCTCGTCGAGACTCACGCCGGCGCGGACGGAAGGGTCAGGGTCGCCAACGTCAGGACTAGTGCAGGAGCAGTATTTAGGAGAGCAGTCCACAAGCTGGCGAGGTTGCCAGTAGTTGAAGCCTAAGGAAGTCCTTCAACGGGGCCGGTGTATAATTAATGTAGATAATTAAGTGGAATTTTATAAAGTCAAGTATAAGTTAGTTTAGGGCGGAGCGGGAGCGCAAGTAAAGCTCTCACTTGTGCTCTCCCGTGAATTCGCCCTGCTTCGCCGCAATAGATAAGCTAGGCTTAAGTTCTTTTGGTAGAAATATAATCGAATTTATAAAGTTGAACTATTTAACTATTTATTTGCTATATTTAAATTTACAGCCACCCTTTTGTCTTTTGGTTTTTTCGCGACGAGATAAACTAATCTCAGTGAACAACCAGAGAGGCAAGAAATTAAATGATTAAATTTCTCAATAACAGGAATGTTTACTTCGTTGTGTAGCAAGCTCTCGAAAAGAACATTTGTGAACTCCGAATAATAATTGTGGAAATGCTAAAGTGGGAAGTCTAGCTCGAGTTGGGGCGGGAGTCTTCAATTGTATTGAAGGCATTACGTAGGGACATAATCCTTGTCTTGGCTGTTATTGTAAATTCTTCCATCTCGGCTCCAAATTCATCCATTTCGTCTAATTGATCGATCTGCTCTTGCAACTCATTTGCCTTAGAAATTGTCTCATCTTAAACCTGAAGCCTGCATTCTTGCTCGGTCTTTTCTATAATTCCAAGCATTCCCCAACGTAAATTTTACTTAAGTGGACTGCTCCAGCGCACTTTCATTTTAAAAAATGCTAAGCGACAGGAAAATGCCTTCGCAAACCCAAATGAGGCGTTACCTTACAACACGTCAGTAGTGGCCACCATCAGGACAGTTGATGAGGAACCCATTTATGCCAGACCCTACCCGTACCCGATGGGGGCAGCCGATTTCGTTAAAAACCGCATAATACAGAAGTCGAGATCCTTCTGCAATAACCCAATATGGGTAGTAGACAAAAAGGGCATTGGCAAATTTCGCTATGTCTATGTCGATGATGTTATCGTTTTCTCAGAAGACGAAAACGCCCACATACGGCACGTAGACTGTGTTCTAAAGAGCCTGCACGACGCCAACATGAGAGTGTCAACGCAGAAATCGGTCTTCTTCAAAAAAAGCGTTACCTTTTTAGGATTTATAGCGAAGCGAAGGGACCACGACAGATCCAGAAAAAGTCAAGGCCATCAAGGAATTCCCGGAGCCTAAAAACGTGTTTGAAGTAAGGTCATTCAAGGGCTTGGCTAGCTACTAAAGGTGCTTTATTAAGGGAGCTGTTAGCCATAGTTTGGGCACTAGAATAGCTGCGTCACTACCTATATGGGGTCAAAGATATAAATGTCTACACTGACCACCAATCGCTGACCTACGCGGTGTCGGATTCTAATCCGAACACAAAAATTAAAAGATGGAAAGAACGCATCGACGAGTTTGATGCCAAGGTCCATTACATGCCTGGCAAAGACAACCTCGTTGCGGATGCTCTCTTGAGGCAACAACTCAACGTTGTAGAAGAGGAAGAGGCATTTTCAAGCGCGGCTACAATTCACAGTCAGCTGTCGCTAACCCACACCATCCCATCCACGGACAAGCCTCTTAATTGCTTTCAAAACCAGATAACTCTGGAGGAAGCACGCTTTTCGTCAATACGTAGCTTCGTTCTCTTTAGAAACAAGAGACAGCATAACATTGACTTAACTTGCGAGGAGTCATTGCTGGAGGAGCACGCGGACATAATAGTTCATAAAGGCGTAAACGACATTCATTGCGATTTGTCAACGCTAGCAATGATACAGGACAAATTGGTTCGGCAATTTCCTGCCACTAAATTTTGGCACTGCAAAAACCGGTAACGGGCATTTTTGCAATTGACGAGAGGCGGAAAATTCTCACTGTCGAGCACAACAGAGCTCACAGATCTGCCCAAGAAAACGTGAAGCAGGTACTCTCCCAGTACTACTTCCCGAAAATGTCAAAAATGGCGAACGAAATAGTCGAATAGTCGAAATGCAGATAGACATCTTATCCACGGATAAAAAGTTTTTCCTTTTGTGCATCGACAAATTCTCGAAATTTTCCGTCATCCAACCGGTTCTCTCTAGAACTATAGAGGACCTCAAACCAGCGCTACTATAGCTGATGAACATTTTCCCAAAGGTAAAGGTCATATATTGCGATAACGAACCATCATTGAACTCGCACACCATCGTGGCCATGCTGGAAAACCATTACAGAGTTAGCATTTCAAATGCACCGCCCCTCAACAGTGTCTCAAACGGACAAGTGGAACGCTTCCACAGCACTCTGGTAGAGCTTGCTAGATGCCTTAAAATTGACAAAGGCATTAGCGATACCGTAGAGCTGATCCTACTGGTTACGACCAGATACAACAAATCTATCCATTCGGTCATCGACAAGAGGCCGGCTGACGTGGTTCAGACTGAATCAAATGGGCAACAATACGAAATACAGGATAAGATAAAACTCGCTTAGGACAAGCTCCGGAACAGGGAAAACGCTTTCCGACAAAATAGAGTGTTCGAGGTTGGCGAAAAAGTCCTTGTGAAGTCAAACAAACGCCTAGGAAACAAACTCTCACCGTTATGTGAAGAAAAAACCGTTGAAGCGGACATGGGGACCACAGTCCTCATTAAGGGGAGGGTGGTCCACAAAGATAACCTTAGATAGGCCGAGCGTGACCATATTATCCCTCACCTGATAATTTTCCATTTATATTGTCCTTTTTGCTAGCTACTTGGTATAAGTTTTTTGCTTCTATTATTAATTTACCCAATTTCAATAAAACTTACAGCACATCCAAATTACAGGTTCACAACCATATCCCTGATTTTCCTTTTGCCACAATATCGGCACGCCTCACGGACTATCTAAAGCCAAATACATTCCCATCGTTGATGGCCGAATTCTAGTATGGGAGGAACTCGCGTTTGTAAAACACTCAGCGAATCTCTCGGAATATAGGAAAGTAATGGCGTCATAGAAGAAACTAATGGGATGACCGACATTTTCCCTCAGTCTCGACTCGTTGAGCATCCATCATAGGGTAGCAAGAAGCCTAGACTTTCTAGGGACCCCGTTGAAAGAAGTGGTAGGAACGCCGGACGCGGAAGACTTAGAGAAAATTAAATTTAGAGAATTCCAATCAACAAATGCAAACATTAGGCAGGTCCATATTAATACTGGCAGTAGCACTTGCCAAGGTTAATGTTGTTAGCCCTAGCATCTTAGATCATGCAGACCTGGAGGGTGTGTGGATGGAAGAGCCCACTGAAGCCGCGATTAGGGATGTTTGTCCGTATCGTCCGTTAAGATCTTACAATCCGATAACATCTTACACTTTATCATTAAGTTTTCAAAAATTAAGTCGGCCTGCAACAAGATCACCGTTTTCCCGGTGTCACATCACGACACTATACTCAGGCTGGAAGATAACGTGATTGCTGAATGCGACGGCGACATCCACATGGTAGAAAACTGCTCCTCGACATCAGGGGCTACATTTTGCCGGCTGGCGCGAATAAATCATCCGCTCAAGAGCTACACGTTGGAGGCACGGCGCATTGCGAGATCCAGGAAAGCAATTTACACCCCATCACTTACGTCGATGAGGGGATTGTAATTATAAATGATTGCCCGGCTTGCGTGTGTGTGGATAATGACACCTGTGCCCATGTAAGGTGCACATATCTCGTCACCTTTGAAAAAGGTGCCATTGTCAATGAAACCCGATTGGTCAATCATGACACAGACCAGAAGAGGGCTCCAGGAGTGGCCAGATCGCCTTCCCTGAACGTCACTATGGAACGTAACGTTTCCAGTCTTCCTTACCTTCACCGGTTGAGTGAACTACTACTACAAATAAACCTAATTAGCTTATATTCTTGATCAGGATCACCTTCTGAGTCGATATAAGAATGCCCGTCTGTCTGTCAAATTAATCTCTCAGTTTTAAAGCTATCGAGTTGAAACATTGCACACATCCTTCTTTTCCTGGCAGGTAGTAGATTCCTGGCAGGTAGATATAAGTCGGAACGGCCGGGATCGGTCGACTATATCCTATAGCTGTTTTTTAAGATAGAATGATGGGGCTTTCTACGGATTCCATTTTGGGCAATATAATTCGATCTGCTATATTTTATAAGGATCGGCCGACTATATCCTATGGACGCCATATATATGAACGATCGGAAATGGAACAACCTTAACTGCAAGGGTATATCAACTTCGGCTCCGCCCGAAGTTTGCTTTCCTTTCTTTTTATACCCTTGCAGAGGGTATTATAATTTTGGTCAAAAGTGTGCAACGCAGTGAAGGAGACATCTCCGACCCTATAAAGTATATATATTCTTGATCAGGATCACCTCCTCAGTCGATATAAGCATGTCCGTCTGCGCAAACTAGTCTCTCAGTTTTAAAGCTATCGAGTTGAAACTTTGCACACATCCTTCTTTTCCTTGCAGGTAGTATATAAGTCGGAACGGCCGGGATCGGTCAACTATATCCTATAGCTGCCATATAACTGATTGATCGGAAATGCCATAACTTTGGTGTGTTTTAAGTTAGAGAGTTGAGACTTTCCACACATGTTATATTTGACCAAAATATTTAGAATACAAAATTTCATAAGGATCGGCTGACTATATCCTACAGCTGTCATAGAACGATCGAAATTGGCATAACTTTGGTGTTTTTTAAGTTAGAAAGATGGGATTTGGTACAGATTCTATTTTGGAAAAAACAATCCGATTTTCATAAGGATCGGCCGACTATATACGATCCGCTATAAATCTAATAATATAAGATGCGTGGCGCCACCAATATCAACTTCGGCTCCGGCGGGTATATCAACTTCGGCTCCGCCCGAAGTTAGCTTTCCTTTCTTGTTTTAGGTAAATTTTTTTGTTTTAAGATATGGGCAATGATAGTTATGATTTTTTTTTGTTAAATTTGGAAGTTTTAAGGGATGAGCAATGATGGGGATCAATTTTTTTTTTTTAATTTATATGTATAGGCTATGTGTAGGCTATGGGCCATGATGGGCACCTTTTGGTTTTTGAATTTTTTTATTTTTAAGACTTGAAGAATCAAGAATATCGAAAAGTAAATGTTATTTTAAAATTTTAAAAGATGGTCATTGTTTATCACACTAATAAAAAACGAATTCAGTAGTTTTTTGTTAAATTTTTTTCAAATAAAATGACCAAAACTAAAAAATAAATATTTCAAAAATGAAAAGTTTTTTCAATATTATAAAAGATGTCCATTGGTGGTCGATTGCGTTTATTTTGATATTGAAAAAAAAATGTTAAAAGTCGATTTTGCTATTTTGGAAAAATTTTGAACAATGTTCAACTATAGTAATTTTAAAACAGTAGGTGATCATTTGAAAATATTGATAGTCATTGTTTATCACACTATTGAAAAACGATTTCAGTGGTTTTTTTTTTTTTGAAATTTTTTTTTACCTGTGCTAAAAATGAGCAAAACTAAAAACCTAAATATTTGAGAAACGAAAAGTTTTTTTCAAAATCGTAAAAGATGACCATTGGTGGTCAATTGCGTTTATTTCGATAATCCAAAAACATTGCGTGTCTAGGGACACACGTGAGGAACGAAGTTCCTTTGGCATGTTTTCGTTTAGCAATGAAGGAGAAACAGGAGTGAATGAACATAATACCCTGAACGGATCGTGTTGGGCATATGTCGAACTACAATGGCTGAGGAGTAGAGGACGAAAGTTTCTGGTCCTTCTTCTAGGAATGTTAAAATTTAAGCGTGTTAGTAAATGCTGGCTGTCTATATTTCCCTAAATAAGATTATATAGAAACATGACACCCAGCATCGTTCTTCGATTTGTTAATGATGGTAAGTTGATTAGTAAAAGTCTACTATGATAAGAGGAGAGGTAAAGATTTGCATCCCAATTAAGTCCCCTAAGAGCAAAAGTAAGGAAGTTTTTTTGTACAGATTCAATGTGATCTTGGTGTACTCCATATTGAGGACTCCAGACACACGATCCATACTCAAGAATCGGACGGACCAGTGATGTATATAACGTTTTAGTTATGTACGGGTCATTAAATTCTTTGGCCATCTTTTAATAAAACCAAGCCCATCCATAGCTTTATTAACTATGGTAGATACATGGTCGGTAAATTTAAGATTTAAATCTAATAGGACACCTAGATCGTTAACGTGAGTTAATCGTTCTAAGGCGTTCCCATAGAGAAAGTACATAGCCTGGTGAGGACTAGATCGGTTAAAAGACATAAGTTTATATTTCGATCCATTAAGCTTTAGGTTATTTGCTAAACACCAATTTTGAAGTTTATCCAAATCGGATTGAAGTCTAGACTGGGCGCTAGTGAATTTATACTGAAGGCATAGCTTAACGTCATCAGCGTACATAAGTACAAGTGAATTAGTTAAGGCAAGGGGCAAGTCGTTAATAAACAGAGTAAAAAGTAGGGGTCCAAGATGGCTTCCTTGGGGCACCCCCGATGTGGCGCGGACTAAACGCGAGGTAACATCTTTAAAGAAAACACGTTGGGTTCTCCCTGATAAGTAGCTCGAAATCCACATAAGAAGATCAGTTGGGAATCCCAAAAGACTGAGTTTACTTATAAGAAGCGAATGGTTAACAGAGTCAAATGCTT
>JAJJHT010011857.1:600374-615307 GCA_021223865.1 Drosophila pandora
CCATATAACTGATTGATCGGAAATGCCATAACTTTGGTGTTTTTTAAGTTAGAGGGTTGGGACTTTACACACATGTTATGTTTGACCAAAATATCTTATGTACAAAATTTCATAAGGATCGACCGACTATATCCTATAGCTGTCATAGAACGATCGAAATTGGCATAACTTTGGTGTTTTTTAAGTTAGAAAGATGGGATATGGTACAGATTATATTTTGGGAAAAATAATTCAATATGCCAAATTTCATAAGAATCGGCCGACTATATACGATCCGCTACATATCTAATAAAATAAGATGCGTGGCGCCACCTAGCGGACTGCGACTGAACTGCAAGGGTATATCAACTTCGGCTCCGCCCGAAGTTAGCTTTCCTTTCTTGTTTATTTTTAAGACTTGAAGAATCAAGAATATCGAAAAGTAAATGTTATTTTAAAATTTTAAAAGATGGTCATTGTTTATCACACTAATAAAAAACGAATTCAGTAGTTTTTTGTTAAATTTTTTTCAAATAAAATGACCAAAACTAAAAAATAAATATTTCAAAAATGAAAAGTTTTTTCAATATTATAAAAGATGTCCATTGGTGGTCGATTGCGTTTATTTTGATATTGAAAAAAAAATGTTAAAAGTCAATTTTGCTATTTTGGAAAAATTTTGAACAATGTTCAACTATAGTAATTTTAAAACAGTAGGTGATCATTTGAAAATATTGATGGTCATTGTTTATCACACTATTGAAAAACGATTTCAGTGGTTTTTTTTTTTTTGAAATTTTTTTTTACCTGTGCTAAAAATGAGCAAAACTAAAAACCTAAATATTTGAAAAACGAAAAGTTTTTTTCAAAATCGTAAAAGATGACCATTGGTCAATTGCGTTTATTTCGATAATCCAAAAACATTGCGTGTCTAGGGACACACGTGAGGAATGAAGTTCCTTTGGCATGTTTTTGTTTAGCAATGAAGGAGAAACAGGAGTGAATGAAGACAAAAAATGATTTACAACAATAATTTATTTTTTAATTTGAAATTGAAAATTGAAATTGAAAACTGAAATTGAAAATTAAAACTGAAAATTAAATATTGAAAAAATTTAGATTGATAATGAAAACTGAAGATATGAATTACAATTTCAAAAAATTTCTGTCTGTCGCATTTCTTCAAATAAGAGATAATTTGACGTGTGATAGTTTAGTTTTCTGATATATTTGAAAAATATATTTTTGTGTGATATATTGACATGTGATTCTTTTTTTTTTTTTTTTTTATTTTTTGTTTCCACTGCATACGTACAGCCCACCTCCCGTCCAACCGACCGAGGGACGCTGCCGCGTAACGTACGGCTCGAATCGCGGGAATAGATCCGAGATAAATAAGCGAGGATTAGGAAAAAGATATTACGAGGAAGAGTGTTGCACAGATAAGGCGGTTAATATAAGCGATTTAAGATTGTTAGTAGAGCAAAGTGACAAGATGTGGTAGAGACCATTGTAGTCCGAACATAATACCCTGAACGGATCGTGTTGGGCATATGTCGAACTACAATGGCTGAGGAGTAGAGGACGAAAGTTTCTGGTCCTTCTACTAGGAATGTTAAAATTTAAGCGTGTTATGCGTAAATGCTGGCTGTCTATATTTCCATAAATAAGATTATATAGAAACATGACACCCAGCATCGTTCTACGATTTGTTAATGATGGTAAGTTGATTAGTAAAAGTCTACTATGATAAGAGGAGAGGTAAAGATTTGCATCCCCATTAAGTCCCCTAAGAGCAAAAGTAAGGAAGTTTTTTTGTACAGATTCAATGTGATCTTGGTGTACTCCATATTGAGGACTCCAGACACACGATCCATACTCAAGAATCGGACGGACCAGTGATGTATATAACGTTTTAGTTATGCACGGGTCATTAAATTCTTTTAACCATCTTTTAATAAAACCAAGCCCACCCATAGCTTTATTAACTATGGTAGATACATGGTCGGTAAATTTAAGTTTCAAATCTAATAGGACACCTATATCGTTACCCTGAGTTAATCGTTCTAAGGCGTTCCCATAGAGAAAGTACATAGCCTGGTGAGGACTAGATCGGTAAAAAGACATAAGTTTACATTTCGATCCATTAAGCTTTAGGTTATTTGCTAAACACCAATTTTTAAGTTTATCCAAATCGGATTGAAGTCTAGACTGGGCGCTAGTGAATTTATACTGAAGGCATAGCCTAACGTCATCAGCGTACATAAGTACAAGTGAATTAGTTAAGGCAAGGGGCAAGTCGTTAATAAACAGAGTAAAAAGTAGGGGTCCAAGATGGCTTCCTTGGGGCACCCCCGATGTGGCGCGGACTAAACGCGAGGTAACATCTTTAAAGAAAACACGTTGGGTTCTCCCTGATAAGTAGCTCGAAATCCACATAAGAAGATCAGTTGGGAATCCCAAAAGACTGAGTTTACTTATAAGAAGCGAATGGTTAACAGAGTCAAATGCTTTACTGAAGTCAGTGTATATGACGTCTGTTTGTAAGCAATTCCGGAAGCCATCCGTGATAAAAGATGTTAGCTCCAATAAGTTCCAATAAGTAGTGGTGGAGCGGCGCTTCTTGAAGCCATGCTGGCACGGAGTTATTATTGAACTACGTAGGTGTTGCAAATGTGGAGTGATACGTTTTTCAAAAAGCTTTGGAATTTCTGACAATTTAGAGATGCCTCTATAATTAGCAGCGTCGGATTTTTTCCCTTTTTTATGCAGCGGAATAATGAAGGATTCCTTCCACATAAGGGGAAAGATCGAAGTTTCCAGCAATAGGTTAAAGAGTTTAACAAGCGGTTTGCACAGTGCCTCGGCGCAGTACTTCAGAACACAGCCTGGTACTCCATCAGGGCCTGGCGAATACACGGGCTTAACCTTAAGAAGATCCGGTAACACACCACTTTGTTCGAAGGATGGGCAAAATATAAGGTTGGCTGATTGGATATTATAAGTGTAAGGCTGAGCTAGGCCGTCAGCCAATTGGGTACAACAGGGGGAGAAACGCATGAGCTCATGAGCCGTAACTGTGTACACCGATGGTAGTGCGACTATACCCTCCACGTGAGGGCGGCTGGTAACAGGTCCCGGTAAGGTCATGTCTCTGCCGAGGATGCTGGCGAATTGTAGTCGGGCGGGGAGAAGAAAACTCCCTTCCTCAAATCACCCCATATATATGCCGAGGGATGCATGTCCGGGGGATGCACGGACGTTAATATGCGGACTCTGGGGGACCGGCCGACCCCTCAGTTTTAACCAGGCTTATCATGACAAGCGGGCTATGTCATGATGGACGAACCCCTTCCCGCCTACTCGTGGGTCCAAAAAATGAATGACAATAATATTACAAAAAAAACAAACAGTGGAGAACGGAACTCCCTAAGAAAGTCCGAAAATGGGATCTCAGATCCGGCAATCTCCAAGGCAGATAGAGGCCAAAGAGATGCTGGGATGGCGAAGCTCCCCACTGAGGGACAACATCCGGAGGCGAGCGGCGCCGGTGTAGGGGGAGATGCCAAGGCACCGACCCCCAAAACGGGGCCCACTATGGGACCACCGAACGGTGTGGGGGGTAAGATCCCTGAATCGAGCTCCTTTCGCACCGGCGGTACCCCTAAGGAAGGCCCCGGTCCGACGAATGCTGGCCCCCTGCAGCGGAAGGGCTCCTATAAAAATAGGAGGAGAGCGGCCTTCATCCTGATGAGGGCAGACCCATCGGCGGAGTCCAATCCCGATCAGGCTGAAATAATAAAGTAGGCGAGGGAAATCCTGCCTGACTTTCAGCCAGCAAGAGCGGGAGCCAGATTGGACCCAAAGAAGCCGACAGGAGTAGGCGACTCTGCCAAGGAGAGTGCACAGAGTGCGAAAAGGCAGAGGTCGACCGACGGTGGAGCGCCCCTAGCTAAGAAGAAGAAGGTGCAGACACAAAGTAACAGACGCAGGGTGGTACCAGGGTAGCATCAAGGTGATAGCGTGCCAAGATGCGAGGTCTGTAAGCCTCTACAAGCGAATGATTGCGTCGCTTGGGGAGGTCTACCCAGGAGCCAGACTGGAGGCGGTGGACTGGGACAAGATCCCCAGCAAACCGAGGGCCCGCGTATGGCTGACAGAGAAGCCGGCGGACCCTGCCACCATTCTGGCCATGCTCAAAATGTGCAATCCCACACTCCCTACGGCGGACTGGAGAGTCGCCAAGGTGGAGGAAGCAGTGGGACTGAGAAGGCAGGTTGTCCTCACTCTAAATGAGGAGACTGCGAAGATCCTGGAGGGTAGCCGCATCAAATACGGGTTCGAACACGTTGCGGTGAGGATCTACAAGTCGGATGCGAAGAGTAAACCTGGAGGCATCGACTTGGAGATGGACGCACAAGAGCTAGACTCGGGGGAACCGACCGAAGAGGTCCGCCCAGAAGGAATGTCAGATGTGGAGGAGGACATTCTGGAAGGGTACACCTCAGAGGAGAGTGACCTGGCGAGGGCTCTTGGTGGCGTCGGCATGGAGGAGGACTCATTGCTGGGCTCCGACACCGAGGCGGAGGTTACTGTGGTGGAGAATCTAAAGGATGTCCCTGACATTCCTGCAGATAAACCTTCATCACAGTAAGGTGGCTTCCGCCGCCCTCCTGCTCCATCTTGCAGAGAATGGAGCTGACGTGTCCCTCATCCAAGAACCCTGGATCCACGGAGACAGGATTCTCGATCTGGGGGCGTCGGACTTCAGGCTTCTTCAGGCGTCGGACGTCGGCCATCTAAGAATATGCTCGGCATATATGGGTCATGACCACCAAGGACCTCCACCCCATTCGCGACCTAATAATAGGATGCGATGCCAACGCTCATCACAATCAGTGGGGAAGCACTGACACAAACGAGAGGGGTGAGTCAATCTTCGATTTTATCCTCAGCTCTAAGCTTCTAGTGGGTAACAGAGGTTCAGAACCCACCTTCGTAGTCAAGAACAGAAGGGAGGTTCTTGATGTCACATTATTCTCGCACTCCCTGGCTGATGCAATCATCAGCTGGAGAGTCCTTGACAAACACTCATTTTCAGACCATCGCTATATTGAGATAGTAGTAAATTTTGAAAACTTCACCAAGCAAGCAGTACGAAATCCTAGAAAGGCAAACTGGGAGCTCTATAAAAATATACTAGATAGATCCTTAGGCGAACCGCCTTCAGAGACCATCGAGACCTATGAGGGGCTCAACGCCATGGTAGACAAGCTTATTGCGACTAGTGCAAAAGCTTACCACAAAGCCTGCCCCAAGAAAAGAAACAGATCGAAGAAGCCTCCGTGGTGGACCTCGTCTTTAGCCCCCTACAAAAAAAATCCACGTAGGGCCTTCAACCACGCGCACCGTACCAACACAGACGCGGCGTGGGAAACCTATAAAGCTGAACTTAGGCAATATAAAAAAGAATTGCGCAAGGCAAAGAGGGTTGCCTGTGCCAATTTCTGCACCAACATTCAGGAGACATCAGAGGCCGCCCGCCTAAGAAAGATTCTGTCTACTACAGCCCCCATCGCAGGTTACATTAAGAACACGGAGGGGTGCTGGACAACCTCAAGCCTGGAAACCCTGGAGACCCTTATCAACGCACACTTCCCGGGTTGCTCATCGGAAGGAACAACCCAGGTGATGCGTAGCCATGGTCACCAGGGCTCGCTCAACTACCTACTTAGTGACAGAAACCTTAAATGGGCAATAGACAGTTTTGAACCCTTCAAATCTCCTGGACCGGACGGTATTCTACCAGCTCAGTTATCCAGAGCCGGTATTAACCTAAGGAAATGGATTAAGAAAATCTTCAGCACAGTCTTTACTACTGGTATGATACCAAAGGCATGGCTGTGCACGAAGGTTGTATTCATACCCAAGGCGGGGAAACCATCCCACTGCACCCCCAAGGACTTCAGACCTATAAGTCTGTCTTCCTTCCTCCTTAAGACTATGGAAAGACTCTTAAGTCTCCATCTACAACTTAACATTAACCCAAACGACATCTCATGCTCTCAGCATGCTTACAAAAGGGGCCGATCAACAGAAACAGCCCTGCACGATATCACTATGATCGCCGAACGAGCGATTAATTTCAAGGAATACGCACTTGTGGCTTTTCTAGACATAGAAGGGGCCTTCAATAACATCCTACCGTGCTCAATAATCGACGCACTGACGGGACTTGGAATAGACAATCGATCAACTCACCTAATACGGCAGATCCTGGTTAACAGGAGTGGCGAGGCTACACTTGGAGGTTCGACTATTCGAAGATACGTCAAGAGGGGCACCCCACAAGGAGGTGTACTCTCACCACTACTCTGGAACGTGGCGGTTAACAGCCTACTACGTTCCTTAGAGGGTGGCGGATGTAAGATCATTGCGTACGCGGACGATGTTGCTATTGCCTTCGTGGGGAAATTCCCACAGACGCTATGCGACCTAATGACAGGGAAGCTTGAAGTTCTGTCGGCCTGGGCGCAAAAGAATGGGCTGGGAGTCAACCCATCCAAGACAGAGCTCGTGCTGTTCACCAGGAAGTACAAAATACCTAACTTAAGACTTCCGAAGCTCCTAAGAGAAACACTAGTTCTTAGTGATAGTGCGAAGTACCTAGGTATCACACTAGATAGGAAACTGGACTGGAAGCTGAACACCGCTGATAGGACTAAGAAAGCGGCAATAGCACTCTATACCTGCCGCAAGGCGGTAGGCCTGAAATGGGGAATGTCCCCGAAGATGGTCAGATGGTTATACACAGCGATCATCAGACCAATTCTATTCTATGGTGTTGTTGTCTGGTGGCCCGCCCTAGACAACTCCACATGCAGGAAAAAGTTCAGGAAGATGCAGCGCATGGCGGAAGTCTGTATGACAGGCAGTCTACGCACTACGCCTAGTGATGCCCTAGACACTATATTTGACCTACTACCAGTTGAACTGATGGGGGTAAAGACAGCCACTCTGGCAGCAATAAGACTGCGGGAGGCAAACCTATGGAGCAAAAATAGTTTCGGTCATACCAGACTGGACCTACAACATTTCATGCCTGAGGGGGGTACGGATTACTGTGTGCCCGTCGATCAACCCACCACTAACTACAAAGTCTTAATCCCCTCGAGGGAGGAATGGGATGCCCGGATACCGGGACCGGAGGGCTCCATTCATATCTATACAGATGGATCAAAACTTAACGGCCAGGTGGGAGGCGGTTACTTTTGCGAGCATCTGAGCCTAAAGGAGTCCTTCAGACTCCCCGACCACTGCAGTGTTTTCCAGGCTGAAGTAGTAGCCATTAAAGAAGCACTTGAATCCCCAGCTCTAAGGGGCAATCGGGGTACAATATGTATCTTCTCAAATAGTCAAGCAGCGCTCAAGGCACTTGATGGATTCTCATCCAACTCCAGGACAGTCAATGACTGTCGCAGATCTCTCAACGAGATGACTGAACAGCATGACATATACCTCATCTGGGTTCCCGGTCACAGGGCCCACGAGGGAAACAGTGCTGCAGATGAACTAGCTAGGGCAGGGACTACCAACCCTCTCCTACCGGAGAAAGAACTTGTAGGCATACCCTTGGCTACTTGCAGGCTAAAGTGCAGGGAGTTTTTCGACCTGGCAGCCAATAGGAAATGGAGTAATCTCCAGACCTGTAGGACATCACGTTTGATCTGGCTGACACGCTCTCAGAAAAGATCGGCGAGACTTATTGCTCTGACTAGACTGGAATGCAGCCTAGCGATTGGGGCAATCACTGGGCACTGGCTGATAGGCGAACACGCGGCCAGGCTTGCAGTCCCCCACAATGATTTCTGCAGAAGCTGCAGGGATGAAGAAGAGGTAGAATCGGTATCGCACCTCTTATGCCACTGCCCGGCACTCGGACGCAGCAGGATCAAACACTTCGGGTCCGAAGAACTCTCGGACCTTAACGATCTCTCAGAGATCTCTCCACGCGGATTGGTTGCCTTCATAAAAAAAGCAGGCTGGGACCATGGGCCGCCTTAGGTAGTCTAGGCATATATACGCACCCTGGTAGGGGGGGGGGGGGGGGGGGGGTAGCATCTCGGTGAAACCCTTGCTCCAGCGGCAGCACAAGGAGCCCTAGCGGCTTAAGTGGAAGCGAGGGGGTATTCTATGACCCCCTTGCACCGCCCTAACCTAACCTAACCTCAGGCTGAGCTAAACTGCTGCTAGGTGAATAGGTAGTTTGAAAAAACTGTGCAAAGAGATCGGCCATTGCCTGATCGGTGTTCGCATAAGAGTTCTCAAACGTAAGCAGTGGGGGAAAAGATACAAGTTTACGCTTAGTGTTTACAAAGTTATAAAACTGCTTCGGATCCTGAGTAAACTGAATCCTGCAGCGGCGAATATAACTCCTATAAAATTCTGCGTTATGCACGGTGAAATTGGACCGAGCTACTAAGTATCTTGAATAACGAATAGCGGACAAATGTTGCCAGTATGTTGGCGGTTCGGACGAAGGTGGTATGTACGAACAGGTAACATACAAAGATTGATCGGACAAAGTGATTTTGATGCAAAGAAATTCAATGTCTCCAAACTCTTGTGATTTGACCTCTTCAGAAGCGAATTTGGAGTCTACAGAAATTAGCACTTCTCCTCCCCTTCGCAAAGTTCTATCACATCTAAAAGTGGTGTACCTACTAGGAAAAACTTCGGAGCTTAAGATCTCCGGCTTTAACCAAGTTTCTGTAAATAC
The DNA here is from genome assembly GCA_021223865.1 of Drosophila pandora. Classification (NCBI taxonomy): domain Eukaryota; kingdom Metazoa; phylum Arthropoda; class Insecta; order Diptera; family Drosophilidae; genus Drosophila; species Drosophila pandora. The sequence goes on from JAJJHT010011857.1 coordinate 609,133, forward strand.
AATAATGTGGGATGCAAAAAAAGAACTATCAGAATACAGTTTGGGAAGTTTACTACGTAACCCTCTTGTATTCTGATAGGTAAGTGTTAATGAAGACATTAGTTTTTTGAGATTGAGAAAGATGAGGTGGAAGGTTGATCAGTGGCCTTAACATGTGGGAGTTTTACACCCACAGGTTTGGTTATCTTTTTTTTCACCGTACTTGGCTGATGTTCTTGGACGAAAATGTTCTCTGGCCAAAAGCTGGCGGAACAGATCGTCTTGAACATCTGCAAAGGCACACGTATTTTGAAAGATGACGTGTGCCTGGTGTAAGAATATTTGAATTTTGTAATATCCACCACCTTTATATCGGCTTTTGCTTTGGCTTTGATGTAAGCCGAGATACCGGGAAACAAAAATGTGTTTCGATGGTGGGATCACCTGTATGGGTTTTGGTGCCGTCGTAACTAATACTGCGGCATCAGTGCGTACCGGGGGTCCGGACGGTTTATTACCCTGTTTGCTCTGTACAGCATTCTAAGCAGTAGTTCTGAAATTCTAAGCAACTTTAAGGAATCAAACTGTATCAAATCCGTAACTCAAATAAAAATATATATTTTTTTTAACTATTTTGAAGGAGATATTTAATTATATAAATATTGTCGATATAAGCATGTCCTTCTGTCTTTCTGTCCGTCTGTCTGTCGGTTTCTACGAAAACTAGTCTCTCAGTTTTAAAGCTATCGAGTTGAAACTTTACACACATCCTTCTTTTTCTTGCAGGTAGTACATAAGTCGAAACGACCGGGATCGGTCGACTATATCCTATAGCTGCCATATAACTGATTGATCGGAAATGCCATAACTTTGGTGTTTTTTAAGTTAGAGGGTTGGGACTTTCCACACATGTTATATTTGACCAAAATATATTATGTACAAAATTTCAACAGGATCGGCCGATTATATCCCAAAGCTATCCATTATGTCCCATAGAACGATCGGTATTGGCATAACTTTGGTGTTTTTTAAGTTAGAAAGATGGGACTTGGTACAGATTCTATTATAGACAAAATAATCTGATTTGCCAAACTTTATAAGGATCGGCCGACTGTATCCTATAGCTGCCATATAACTGAATGATCGGAATTGGCATAACTGCAAGGGTATATCAACTTCGGCTCCTCCCGAAGTTAGCTTTCCTTACTTGTTTTTTTTTTATAATTTATTATATAGTAAAAGTCTCATAATAATAGGCTTCTCATCTGTGTATGGAGCCGCGGCCAAAAATATTTCTAGTTGTGATATCGCAATGAAATTTTGATCAAAAACCTATAAAAATATTCTATGTTAAACACACTGTAAAAAAATAGTATCGTATAGCTTCCATAAAAACAGATGGAGCGACTTTTCATTAAATTATTTTTTTTTCCAATACTAAATTAAATATTTGACATTTTAATACAAACGTTGGTTAAATTGTAATCCCTAAATAATCCCCATCCGTAATCCCTGCCAGAAATTTTACGTAACTTGGTATTAAATTGAAAGATATTTTACTAATAACAAAAGTACGAATAAGCTAATATTGATGTTTAGTCATATTTGTATCAAGAAAGAGTGATAGGACTTCATCAAGATTAAATTCTGTTGAGATGGATTGCATGAGCGTAGTATAGTAGCAATAGATTCTTCGGTTTTTGACAGATCAGCAATTTTCAGACGCTTCTTAAAAATTCTGCTTTGGTTCACGGTCAGAAATTTTCGAGGTTGATTGGGCGTATCTTTCATTCAACCAATCAGATTGATATTGGAGAAGTGACTATTTCATGCGTTTGTAATTTACCCAAAACGTTACAATCCTTTTGCAAACGCATCCAATTCGCTTTGATACTTCAATCTTGTCAACAATATAGCCGTAACAAATAACATGTAGAACAGTTTAACAAGTACGATTGTTTATAATATCTCAAATTTTAGAAAATACCTTCAACTTCAAAATCCATAAAAAATATTTAAAATTTGGATACGTAATAAATGATCTTACCACTTCAAAGTTCGGTTTTGTTCTGAAAAATTCGCTATGCGCGTAAGATGCACTGTGAAAATGAACACCTGCACTCAACTTCAATTCCATTTTTGGAAAGAATGGTTAATTTTCCAGACAAACCTAGTATGCCACAAAGAAGTTTGGACAATTTAGAAGCGATTTGTTAACTTTTCCTACATTTTTGTTGATATGATTTTTTTATTTTTGGCCTATGGGCGCAACCACTGTGCACTGGAGCGAATCGAGGCCGAGTCTTTTAGGGAAGCTGGAAGTGTTGAGTGAAAGACCCCCCGTGGGTAAGTCTGACATTCAAGCGAGAAAGTTTCCTTGGAGGAATTCGAAGTATAGGCTGAAGGACCACCCGTGGATAAGTCCGACAGTCTTAAGTGCGGGATTTAGAGCGAGTCTGTGATCCGTGGTAAGTCCGGCGGCTATATGCGAGTCATAATGCGAGGATAGAACAAGGAGCAAGTGAAGAAAGGATCAAAGGTCCGAGGCGGAACTGAAGCTCAAGGGTAGATCGAGTCGGTTTGGTTTATTGCGGACACGACAAGTATCCTGGTGTCAGAACAATAGCGACGGGTAGGTCTGGCGTATGGCTTATCAATTCCTGAACGTTACGACCAGGTGTTATCCTGTAAAGCGAGGGGTGACCAGCTCGGGAACTGAAGCTCGCACAGAAAACCAAACAGGGACACCCCCAGGAGAATCCTGATCCAGGCATACTGGGACTTACGTACAGCGAATCACCTGGAGTGAAGGAGGTGTGACGCAAAACCGCTGGTCAGCAATAGATCCAGCGGAGCGAAGGCACTCAGGTGTTTAGAGGCGAGTGGCAAACGCAACCGGGGGTGTGTTCTGTGGGGTAGGTAGGCCCTTCGTGCCCTGATCCGGCCGCCAGGCATACTCTTCTTAGTGCATACTCCTCCTGGTGGCAGGCCCCGCAGGTGGTGCACGTAAAACTGAAGGAACCGTGAGCCTCACATCCTGCTGGACGAAAACACCGTTCAGGGTATTGGCACCAACCCGGAACGGTGAAAGGGGAATTACGGGAGGATGAGCGGTCGACAGCAGCATTCGGAGAGTCAGTCAAAAATTCACACAGAGGTCCACGCCGAGACAAAGAGCGGTGAGCGAGTCGGAAAAGCTCATTCAAAGTCTGGCTGTACCAGGAATGAAAAGTATGAGGAGCATGGAGCCGCATGTTCGAAAACCGGTCCCGGTGCAGGTGGTCTAGGCAAAAGTCATTCCGATTCGACAGAAAGGGAGACCCTTTAGAATTCGTGGACCGAGTGGCATGGTCCCCTAAAACATACGGATTAGAAATAAGCACGATCCCGCGGGCGATGACAGAATTACTCCAGGGCAGAGCGCAGAGATGGTTTATAATGAACGATGAGAAGTCGCCAACTTGGAAGGAATTCAGAAGTAGTTTTGAGCCCTTCTTCCTACCGAAAGGTTACTTCGAGAAGTAGGCGGATCACTTTCGGCAGCTGAAGCAGCAACGAGGGGAACCTTCCAAAGAGTATATGGTGGACCTTTTGTCTCTAAAGAAACCACTAGGGAAATCCACGAAGGAGATGATAAAAAGGCTGGAGGAAAACTGCATGCCGCGCATGAAATGTTATAAGGCCATATGCATGAGCTTCGCTAGTTAAAGTAATGAGTTTAGTAGAGTTCAAAAGTTCAAGGCACAACAGCCGAACCATCATGAGGCGCTAGGCCAAAGGCGATTGAGAAAGAGTGCCTAGCCATAATATGGGCAATTCGGCAAATGAGAAATGGCTGAATAATACAGAGAGCCCACTGGGAAGGATTGCGAGATAGGTCTTTGAGCTTCAACAATACGACTATTTAATCAGCTACATGAAAGGTATGCTATATGTGGTTGCAGATGCACTTTCCCGCCAGCCGAGGATAAAAAAATTGAGAAATGCCACAGCAAGCGAAGACGTTGAATGCATATGGATAAGCGCATTGAAAAAAAAAATACGAGAAAACCCACAGAAATGTCCACAGTACATAGAAGAAGCGGTCCTGGTTTACCAGCCGCAGGAAAATCCGCACTAAGTATCCCAAGGAAGAGAGCCGAGAATGCCGATGACAATATATGACAAAGAGACATTGGGGACGGGAGCATCAAAAGCCACGCCCATAGAGAACGCAGCAAAGCTCCAAGAAGACACCGGCCGGGCTTTTTTTAACAAACAACGTAATGGATTCATCCCGCAGCACGATACCGTTGGTGACAGCGGACGAGAGTGACGTGGAGCTCATCGGAATGCCTGGATGGGACATCCGGCAGCTCCGGGCAACACGGAGGGTCCTAAGGATGATGACGGCAAGAGGACCAGGAGGGCGATGGATCCCTATGGGCACGGCCATCGTCGAGAAAGCAGAGCACTGACGAAATCAGGAGCTAACGGCGCTTCGCTGCAGACGGCAAAGGTGCCGGGAAAGCACGAGGCGGAGGCGGTTCTGGCACTTGCAAGGGCCAGGGAAAATTGACCACAGTAATGCTTCGGTGGAGCTCGGCAGCGTTGCTGAGGAGGGCGGCGCGCCGGAGATGCCAGCGCAGCAGGGCCACCCGGCGGATTTGATAGGCCAGGAAGAAGGTAATAGATGCCCGGATCAGAAGAATGAAGGGACCACGAGAGTGGCCAAGGTGAAAGTAGCGCAAGGCGCACCCCCAGGAAGTGGCAGAGGGGGAGGACCTGGAGCCATGGGGGCGAGGTCCATGGGTGTGGCTGTCCCCGAAGACAGACGTCGTTCCCAGAGAAGAGGCCACCGAGCCCCATTCTCAAAAGGTCCGACCCGTCAAGAGACGGAGGAATGGGGCCGTAGGAGATTTGGCCGGAGACGGCGAAAGAACACCAGCAGATGGAGCGTCGTCTGGCAGGTGTGGGTGTGGGGGGAATGTTTTCGGGTGCGCGGGGGCTCCTGCGGGGTACGCTTTACTCGGAGATATTCACAAACAGTCAATATTAATATATAAAGTCTCAATACTAACAAACAGTCGGTAGAAATCTTGGATGACACACACCCTCCTTTGGGGGCAGTGCCATGGTCATTTTGTTACCATCAGCTTTTTCCACTGTCACGCGGTCGGTCTACCGACCAAACTAGCGTTTTCGTACCGTTAAGCCCGTCAGTTCTGTTTAACATTAATTTAAATAAGAGCACTTAGCTCAAAAACTTTACTCCGGTCATCGCCGTTATTTTATTTGCATTCGCTCACTGAGCTTAAGGCCAGGGGTAAAGGGGGCCGTCACCGTCTCACCATAAATCTCAATTGACACATCAGCACCATACAAGTGCCGCATCATCGGTGGCCAGCTACGAGCAGAACTGTTACCTTCCGCCAATTGCCAACCAACCACTTGGACAGCAGCCACCCAGCGGCTGCCAAAATACCCAGCAAGCACCCTTTACCACGTCGTCATCGGACCGTCCAGGAACAGCATCATTTATATCATTTATCAAATAACTTCATTCAAATTACGTTATTTCTCAAAAGGAGGGAAGTGTAATATGCATATAGGAGTTTCCGTATAGAGTAGCCATCTCAGATGCGCTATTCGTTCGTCCGCAGAGCGTTATGCGGCCACTACGTTGAACTTGAACTCGCGGATGTAACGGTAGGTCCCAGAGTCGACGTCAAAGAACGTGTGACTAATTTTACCTAGATTCTGCAATGGTCTGCTCGGGTTGAACAGGCGCTTGCTATGATCAGGCAAAAGTTAATGTGATACACTTGAAGTCTTGGTTGGTTGACCTTAAGTACCAACCATTCCGGCCTTGGTGGTGGTAGTTGGAAGGGGTTTCGGCTGGTTCCGTATCGGCAGGTTCTACTGGCGATCCGTTTCACACGACGCAGCCGTCAGCCAATCGGGTACAACAGGGGGAGAAACGCATGAGCTCATGTGCCGTAACTGTGTACACCGATGGTAGTGCGACTATACTCTCCACGTGAGAGCGGCTGGTAACAGGTCCCGGTTAGGTCATGTCTCTGCCGAGGATGCTGGCTAATTGTAGTCGGGCGGGAAGAAGAAAACTCCCTTCCTCAAATCACCCCAATCCAAGGTGGAACAGCATATGCCGAGGGATGCATGTCCGGGGGATGCACGGACGTTAATATGCGGACTC
>JAJJHT010011857.1:616093-636035 GCA_021223865.1 Drosophila pandora
GTGAATGAGCTGCATGGGCGCTTCATGGAGGAGATGCTCAAGAGCGGAGGACCTCCACCGGACTGCGAAGACGCAGGGTGGTATCAGGGTAGCATCAAGGTGATAGCGTGCCAAGATGCGAGGTCTGTAAGCCTCTACAAGCGAATGATTGCGTCGCTTGGAGAGGTCTACCCAGGAGCCAGACTGGAGGCGGTGGACTGGGACAAGATCCCCAGCAAACCGAGGGCCCGCGTATGGCTGACAGAGAAGCCGGCGGACCCTGCCACCATTCTGGCCATGATTAAAATGTGCAATCCCACACTCCCTACGCTTGACTGGAGGGTCGCCAAGGTGGAGGAAGCAGTGGGACTGAGAAGGCAGGTTGTCCTCACTCTAAATGAGGAGACTGCGAAGATCCTGGAGGGTGCCGGTAGCCGTATCAAATACGGGTTCGAGCACGTTGCGGTGAGGATCTACAAGTCGGATGCGAAGAGTAAACCTGGAGGCATCGACTTGGAGATGGACGCACAGGAGCTAGACTCGGGGGAACCGACCGAAGAGGTCCGCCCAGAAGGAATGTCAGATGTGGAGGAGGACATTCTGGAAGGGTACACCTCAGAGGAGAGTGACCTGGCGAGGGCTCTTGGTGGCGTCGGCATGGAGGAGGACTCTTTGCTGGGCTCCGACACCGAGGCGGAGGTTACTGTGGTGGAGAATCTAAAGGATGTCCCTGACATTCCTGCAGATAAACCTCCATCACAGTAAGGTGGCTTCCGCCGCCCTCCTGCTCCATCTTCCAGAGGATGGAGCTGACGTGTCCCTCATCCAAAAACCCTGGATCCACGGAGACAGGATTCTCGGTCTGGGGGCGTCGGACTTCAGGCTGTACACAGCCGATGTAACAGGTAAAAAGCGAGCATGCATACTCGCAAAGAAAAGCCTTAATACCTTCTTGCTACCAAATTTCAGCAATGAAGATCACGTAGCCGCATCGATAGAGGGCCCAGACGGCCATCTAAGAATATGCTCGGAATATATGGGTCACGACCACCTAGGACCTCCACCCCATTCGCTACTCAGGCGGCTTGTGGAAGACAGCGAAAGGAAGGACATCGACCTAATAATAGGATGCGACGCCAACGCCCATCACAATCAGTGGGGAAGCACTGACACAAACGAGAGGGGTGAGTCAATCTTCGATTTTATCCTCAGCTCTAAGCTTCTAGTGGGTAACAGAGGTTCAGAACCCACTTTCGTAGTCAAGAACAGAAGGGAGGTTCTTGATGTCACATTATTCTCGCACTCCCTGGCTGATGCAATCACCAGCTGGAGAGTCCTTGACAAACACTCATTTTCAGACCATCGCTATATTGAGATAGTAGTAAATTTTGAAAACTTCACCAAGCAAGCAGTACGAAATCCTAGAAAGGCAAACTGGGAGCTCTATAAAAATATACTAGATAGATCCTTAGGCGAACCGCCTTCGGAGACCATCGAGACCTATGAGGGGATTAACGCCATGGTAGACAAGCTTACTGCGACTAGTGCAAAAGCTTACCACAGGGCCTGCCCCAAAAAAAGGATAGGTAGCAACAGATCGAAGAAGCCTCCGTGGTGGACCTCGTCTTTAGCCCCGTACAAAAAAAATTCACGTAGGGCCTTCAAGCACGCGCACCGTACCAACACAGACGAGGCGTGGGAAACCTATAAAGCTGAAATTAGGCAATATAACAAAGAATTGCGCAAGGCAAAGAGGGTTGCCTGGTCCAATTTCTGCACCAACATTCAGGAGACATCAGAGGCCGCCCGCCTAAGAAAGATTCTCTCTACTACAGCCCCCATCGCAGGTTACATTAAGAACACGGAGGGGTGCTGGACAACCTCAAGCCTGGAAACCCTAGAGACCCTTATCAACGCACACTTCCCGGGTTGCTCATCGGAAGGAACAACCCAGGTGATGCGTAGCCAGGGTCACCAGGGCTCGCTCAACTACCTACTTAGTGACAGAAACCTGAAATGGGCAATGGACAGTTTTAAACCCTTCAAATCTACGGGACCGGACGGTATTCTAACAGCTCAGTTATCCAGAGCCGGTATTAACCTAAGGAAATGGATTAAGAAAATCTTCAGCACAGTCTTCACTACTGGTATGATACCAAAGGCATGGCTGTGCACGAAGGTTGTATTCATACCCAAGGCGGGGAAACCATCCCACTGCACCCCCAAGGACTTCAGACCTATAAGTCTGTCTTCCTTCCTCCTTAAGACTATGGAAAGACTCTTAAGTCTCCATCTACAACTTAACATTAACCCAAACGACATCTCATGCTCTCAGCATGCTTACAAAAGGGGCCGATCAACAGAAACAGCCCTGCACGATATCACTATGATCGCCGAACGAGCGATTAATTTCAAGGAATACGCACTTGTGGCTTTTCTAGACATAGAAGGGGCCTTCAATAACATCCTACCGTGCTCAATAATCGACGCACTGTCGGGACTTGGAATAGACAATCGATCAACTCACCTAATACGGCAGATCCTGGTTAACAGGAGTGTCGAGGCTACACTTGGAGGTTCGACTATTCGAAGATACGTCAAGAGGGGCACCCCTCAAGGAGGTGTACTCTCACCACTACTCTGGAACGTGGCGGTTAACAGCCTACTACGTTCCTTAGAGGGTGGCGGATGTAAGATCATTGCGTACGCGGACGATGTTGCTATTGCCTTCGTGGGGAAATTCCCACAGACGCTATGCGACCTAATGACAGGGAAGCTTGAAGTTCTGTCGGCCTGGGCGCAAAAGAACGGGCTGGGAGTCAATCCGTCCAAGACAGAGCTCGTGCTGTTCACCAGGAAGTACAAAATACCTAACCTAAGACTTCCGAAGCTCCTAGGAGAAACACTAGTTCTTAGTGATAGTGCGAAGTACCTAGGTATCACACTAGACAGGAAACTGGACTGGAAGCTGAACACCGCTGATAGGACTAAGAAAGCGGCAATAGCACTCTATACCTGACGCAAGGCGGTAGGCCTGAAATGGGGAATGTCCCCGAAGATGGTCAGATGGGTATACACAGCGATCATCAGACCAATTCTATTCTATGGTGTTGTTGTCTGGTGGCCCGCCCTAGACAACTCCACATGCAGGGAAAAGTTCAGGAAGATGCAGCGCATGGCGGAAGTCTGTATGACAGGCAGTCTACGCACTACGCCTAGTGATGCCCTAGACACTATACTTGACCTACTACCAGTTGAACTGATGGGGGTAAAGACAGCCACTCTGGCAGCAATAAGACTGCGGGAGGCAAACCTATGGAGCAAAAATAGATTCGGTCATACGAGACTGGACCTACAACATTTCATGCCTGAGGGGGGTACGGATTTCTGTGTGCCCGTCGACCAACCCACCACTAACTACAAAGTCTTAATCCCCTCGAGGGAGGAATGGGATGCCCGGATACCGGGACCGGAGGGCTCCATTCATATCTATACAGATGGATCAAAACTTAACGGCCAGGTGGGAGGCGGTTACTTTTGCGAGCATCTGAGCCTAAAGGAGTCCTTCAGACTCCCTGACCACTGCAGTGTGTTCCAGGCTGAAGTAGTAGCCATTAAGAAAGCACTTGAATCCCCAGCTCTAAGGGGCAATCGGGGTACAATATGTATCTTCTCAGATAGTCAAGCAGCGCTCAAGGCACTTGACGGATTCTCATCCAACTCCAGGACAGTCAATGACTGTCGCAGATCTCTCAACGAGATGGCTGAACAGCTTGACATCTACCTCATCTGGGTCCCCGGTCACAGGGACCACGAGGGAAACTGTGCTGCAGATGAACTAGCTAGGGCAGGGACTACCAACCCTCTCATACCGGAGAAAGAACTTGTAGGCATACCCTTGGCTACTTGCAGGCTAAAGTGCAGGGAGTTTTTCGACCTGGCAGCCAATAGGAAATGGAATAATCTCCAGACCTGTAAAACATCACGTTTGATCTGGCCGACGCGCTCTCAGAAAAGATCAGCGAGACTCTTTGCTCTGACTAGACCGGAATGCAGCCTAGCGATTGGGGCAATCACTGGGCACTGGCTGATAGGCGAACACGCGGCCAGGCTTGCAGTCCCCCACAATGAATTCTGCAGGAGCTGCAGGGATGAAGAGGAGGTAGAATCGGTATCGCACCTCTTATGCCACTGCCCGGCACTCGGACGCAGTCGGCTCAAACACTTCGGGTCCGAAGAACTCTCGGACCTTAACGATCTCTCAGAGATCTTTCCGCGCGGACTGGTTGCCTTCATAAAAAAAGCAGGCTGCGACCATGGGCCGCCTTAGGTAGTCTAGGCATATATACGCACCCTGGTAGACAGGAAGGGGGGGGGTAGCATCTCGGTGAAACCCTTGCTCCAGCGGCAGCACAAGGAGCCCTTGCGGCTCAAGTGGAAGTGAGGGGGTATTCTATGACCCCCTTGCATCACCGCCCTAACCTAACCTAACCTAACACACGACGCAGGTGTAGTATAAGTACCACGGGATGATACTGAGTATATCCGCTGTACCACATGTAGAATTTATGCAACATGTCTATACATTGTATTTTTGTATAAATTTATGCTTAATTTATGCTTTACTTATTTAAAGTTAGAGGCAAAACTCAAGTTAAAATATAATCATTTGAGAATGCGTCAGACTGTACATATGAAATGCGAGCGTCATTTCCCCACTGCTTGACCATTAAGCCACCACGCTTATGCATATACTCCATCTCCATCCATAATACCCTAAAGGGTGTTGGGCATATTTCAAGCTACAATGTCTAAGGAGTAGGGGACGAAATTTTCTAGTCCTTCTATTAAGAACGTTAATATTTATGGGTGGTAGTAAATGCTGGCTGTCAACGTTACCATAATGAAATTATACAGAAACACACCCAGCATCGTTCTACGGTTTGATACTGATTAATATGAATCTTCTATGGTAAGAGTCAGGTGTAGATTAGCATCCCAACTGAGTCCTCTAAGGGTAAAAATCAGAAAGTTTTGTTGTACAGATTCTATGTGATCTCGGTGTACTCACGATCCATATTTAAGAATCGGACGGATCAATGATGCATATCAAGTTATTGTTTTGTACGGGTCATTAAATTGGTTTTACTGACCTTTAATAAAACCAAGCACACCCATTGCTTTGGATACATGGTCGGTTAATTTAAGTTTCAAATCTAATAGGACACCCAGGTCGTTAACCTGAGCTAATCGTTTCAAGGTGTACTTAAAGAGAAAGTACATAGCCTGGTGAGGACTAGATCGATAAAATGTCATTAGTTTACATTTCGATCCATTAAGTTTTATGTTATTTGGTAAACACCAATATTGAAATTTATACAAATCGGATTGAAGTCTAGATTGGGCGCTAGTGAATTCATACTGAAGTTGTCTTCAGCTTAACATCATCAGCGTGCATAAGTAAAAGTTAATCAGTTAAGGCAAGGGGCAAGTCGTTAATGAACAGTGTAAAAAGTAAGGGTCTATGATGTCTTCCTTGGGGCACCCCAGATGTACAGAAGATACGTAGGGTTATTCCAGATAAGTAGCTTGAAATAAAGATAACGAGATCAGTTGGGAATCCCAAAAGACAGCTTAGTTATGGGAAGGGAATGGTTAACAATTTAGAGATGCCTTTTTTATTCAGCGGAATAATGTAAGATTCCTTCCACATAAGGGGAAAGATCGAAGTCTCCAGCGATAGATTAAAGAGTTTGTTTAATGAGATTATTATATCTCAACAAATTTTGAAACGAAAGGTGGCTATTTATTTTAAGTTTCGAAAACGACGAGAAAAATACGTGCACTCGGATTGACGTTATAATTCGATATATATTCATCAAAAATAACTTAAGCCTAGCTTATCTATTGCGGCGAAGCGGGGCGAATTCGCAACAGAGCGCAACTGAGCTTTTATTTCGCTCCCGCTCCGCCCTATGCTAACTTAGACTAGACTACTATTTTTTAGACTTCAGTATTTTTATCTAATTATGCTACACCGGCCCCGTTGAAGGCCTCCATCCGGCTTCAACCAACTGGCAGCCTCGCCAGCTTATGAATCGCCCTCTTAAATATAGCTCCAGCGCAAGTCCTCACGACGGCGACCCTGACCCTTCCGTCCACGATGGCGTGAGTTTCGACGACTCTGGCGGTGATCCACTGCTGGGGCGGCTGGTGATCTTCTGCGACCAGGACCAGATCGCCCTTCCTGACGTCCTCCTGCTCCCAAATCCACTTCGACCGCACCTGAAGGCCCAAGACGTACTACCAGGACCATCGCTGCCAAAACGTTTGCTTGATTGACGAGACCAGCCGCCATCGCCGCAAGCATATTAAACCCTGCTGGTCCGAGGTCCGCGGTGCTGGTGGAGCGATGAGCGGCCCGCCTGTCAAAAAGTGCCTGGGAGTCAACGCCTTGCCGTCGCTTGGGTCAAGACCCAAGGGCGCTCAGGGGCCTCGAGTTCAGGACGGCCTCGACTCCAACGAGGAAGGTCTGCAGCTCCTCTGCGGTCAACCTCGCGCTGCCCACCGCTCGTAGGAGGTGCTTTGCAGATTTGACACCTGCCTCCCATAGTCCGCCTCCCAATGTCGTGCGGAGCCCGCGGCGGTAGGAACGCAAATACGCATCCTTTTTTTGATGCGTATTGTCGCAATTCGTCCACTTCGTCCTCTGCGCCCAACGCACCTTTCAAATGCCAATAAAAGGGAATCAGTTGATAAATCAGACACTACTTTTAAATGAACTACCTTGGATGCAAAACAAACAATAAGGGCAATGTTGGACTTGTAGGGTCCACGGAAATCCACGCCACATATGGAGAATGGGCGGAAAGCACGGATTCGATCTAAGGGTAAATCTGCCATGATTTGAGTCATCAGACGAGGCTTGCATTTAAAACAGCGTATGCATGACCGCACTATCTGACTGTAGACTTCCCGCGCGCTTACTATCGAAACACGCTGTCGCTAGAGACTCACCAGTGCTCGTGGACCCACGTTAAAATTCGACTCGTGCAAGTATCGGACATAGCTCTGGACAATTTGAGAGCGCTTCGTCAACAATACTGGAAACTTGGCATCGTACGAAATAGGAGCATTAGCTAGTGGCACCCCGACCCGCAACAACGAAAAGGCAAGCCCAGCCTGAGAAGCTTCATGGAAGAATGGATTTAGTCTCTGTAGACTTGGGTTAACAACAAGGTTTCTTCGAATATTTTTAATTTCCTCTTGATACTCGTGCTCTTGAACTATCTGCACAATTTTATTAAAAGCTTCTTGATATTCAACAAGTGAAGGTACTCTATCAAAAGGAACTACTAATTTTGTACACTTCTTTAAAAAGCGGAACTTGTATACGAATACTCGCAGCAGTTTTAAGTGAGAGGAAAATCCTTTTATCACTACCAATAAATATGAAGTGGAGACCCTTGCGGTTAATCCAACCGCAACCTTTTTTAACTTTCATCTGCAGAAGCTCTGGTGACGGATCAAACCGGGGACTTGTTGGCCCCTTATCTTCCGGCTCCGTTAAAAACGATGGACCTGTAAATCAGATCGATTCCACCGTCTCCTTTACGTCTCCACCTCTGGACCGACCTCTGAATCTGACCAATATATACTGCATTCGATCTTTACTTTTTTAAGTAATGAGGCTTGATTTTACGGCAGAGGTCTGCGAGAAGATGAGCGGCACATAACTCAAGACGAGGGAGCGTATGAAGCGTGAAGCACGTGAAGTAGAAGGGCCATCATTCGTTAACGCTGGAGGATGATTTTCTGTTGGTGGTGGTAACGCTAAGTTATTTTCAGTCACTGTAAATCGGTGCAGAAGGTTATGGTGAGATCTTGCACAGATTTGACATCTAGTCGATTTACAATTCGCTACGGTGTGACCTTTTCGCAGACAATTTAAACATAGGGAGGCTGGCTTAACAAACTCAAACCTTTTCAGCAAAGCGAGCGAACGGACTGCACTGTGCCAAAAAATGGTCTTGAGCGTTGCAATAACTGCAAGCCGGTTTGGTGTTGGCAGAGGAGAAGCTAATAAACTTTTATTAAGTTACTTGCTAAACCAAGTGTTGGGACTTGTGCCAGCATCAAATAACATAACTATTTCTATTTAATTCTCTCAGTGTAACTAGCCGCAGCGGTCCACTAATTGCCCGTTATCAGCTGTACCATATTCTTTGTTTATCCCAGATTCGCATGCGCTTTGTTGTTCTTTTGTAGCGCATGCACTTTGGGAGCTTTGGTGGAGCTTCTGCGCAAGCTCTTAGGTTGTATGCACTTGTAATTCGGCATTGTTTTGGATAGGCCGCGGAATTTGTTTTGGGGTTAAATTGACCCATAATAAATTGAATTGTAAAATTGAACCTGGTCTATTAATTCGGCCGCTATCAAAACGCTGATAGCTCAACATTTGGTGACCCCAACGTGATCGCGCCCGGTTTAATTTGTGATCATTAAAGTGCATAAGGGAAACTTTGTAAAGGAATATTTGTTGCTGTTGTTCCCATTATATTGCACCTTGCACAAAATCTTACATAATAGAGTCTGGAGACTTATTTAGTGCCTCGGTTCCTGAAAGCAGGGAAAGGCTGTTGCGGCGAAGAGCAGAAGTGACCTACCAGGAGATGGAAGCCCTGCATAATAAGGTCAAGGCTGCAGTGCAGAAGGGAGATTTGACCATCATGGTACTGGTGCCGTTGGAAATTGCGTTGCGCAAGAAATTCACCACACTCCAGGATGAGTTAGAGCGATTGAGCTCTAGTAAAATTGGGAGGGAATTATTCTGGAAGTTCTCCCAGCTTGCCGCTGATGTGCGCGTTGATATTCAGGTGGGAATGGCAAGGTACTCCATGAACCCTCACGCCTGAACACTCCACTCGTCTCGACGGCACCACTAGTCCCATTGCTCCGTCATTGACAAAACCAACCATAGAGGCTACGAAAGTGCATGGTGGTCTCTTGGTAAATCGTCGCTCATGCAATCGGGTTTTCAGGATTTGAAATTGGAGCGAAACCTGAACAACGATCATGATAGCCAGGACGGGTCCAATTGCGTCTCATCAGTGCCCCTGCTATCCACCGCTCCCCCGTGGTCGCTATTTCCACATCGCATCTTTCAGTTGTCTGCGATGGATTTTCTAAAGCTGCTGTTCTTAATCCCTCATCTGACTCGGGATTTTGTTTGTTGTCACCGTTGCCGATTCAGTCGGCACTCTAGCCTGCACCCTTCCATTGGGGGAGGTCGTCCGCATCGCTGCTGCCGCCGTCTGCAGCTGCCAAGGTGGCTTCTGCTCCAGCCGTGAAGCCTCCCGATCCTGCTCCCGATCCCGATCCTTCCACTTTCGCCACTCTATTGACGCCTGGCTCGAGCGCTCTCTGGATCTGGATGGACACGGCAGCCTGCAACTGAGAATTATGGACCTTGACATCATCAGCAATATTATGTGATGAAGCTGTCCTATGCCCCTAAGGATTTTTTGTTGAAAGATGGAATTTAACGGGGGGAGGATGTTGGGACTTGTGCCAGCATCAAATAACATAATTATTTCTATTTAATTCTCTCAGTGTAACTAGCCGCAGCGGTCCACTAATTGTTAACTTGTAAAATTGAACCTGGTCTATTAATTCGGCCGCTATCAAAACGCTGATAGCTCATCACCAATTTTTCTACTGTTTTGTTTTGCCAGTCTCTTCAGCGGACAGGTGCTGGTAGCTACGATTTAATATTTTTTTTTAAATCGAACCACAGCGGAACCACCATTTTTGCCTAGTCAGTGGATCTACTCTTCTCAAAACTAAATGAATAATCATTGAGCTTGCAATTTTAGTGTCGTCTCCTATGGATAATAACGACGACCCAGACGGCTGGGAAATTTTCGGAAGGCTGAACAATTGACTTTTTTGGTTCGCAAAGATGAGAAATTCGTTATCATAGACTCTTTTTAGACTAGCAATAGCTTTGTCATAATTACTCTCGGTGACTTGGAATGCCTTGATAGTTCCTAAGGCTTCACCAGTGTAGAATTAATTTAGAAGATTAAGTTTGAATTTTATTGAAGTCTAGTATAAGTTAGTATAGGGCGGAGCGGGAGCGCTAGAAAGCTCATTTGCGCTCTCTCGTGAATTCGCCCCGCTTCGCCGCAATAGATAAGCTAGGCTTAAGTTCTTTTGGTAATATGTATATATTCGAATTTATAAAGTTGAACCGAGTGCACGTATTTCTCGTAGTTGCTGTTTATCTGAAATGTTTGAATAGAAGCAAAGGGTACATAAACCGATTGCTGGGTTGTTGCCGCAACTTGCACTTGAACAAATTGGACGTGGAGAAATTACTGAGTTCAGAGTAGATTTGTCTGAGACTGATTTTATTCATATAAAGGTTCAATATTTATAGCTAATTCGATACATAGATATTGCTTAAGTGGTAAATTAATGGAAATATAGCAAAAATATAAAAATGATAAATTAACAATTTTAAAAGTGTAATTCTGCAATATTTTGTCGGTTGCATGAACTTGTAATGTCAGCAGTTCTTGCTGCTTTTCAGTTTGTTGTTTCTGTAGTGTTTGGTCTTTTTTAATGTTCATCGTTTTATGTAGGTTAATATTTTCTTTATTATATATTTATTGTACTTGTGTCTTTGTTATGTGTAAATCGTGTTCTTGTGACCTAAATATTAAATGCTTATGACTTAACATTCTCCCGGCCGTTGAACAGGTGTTCAACCGTCGTCCAGCTCTATAGTAAATTGTCTTGGGGTAGGTTCGGGAATTGAACTTCTTGTAGTCCCTCTACGCTTTGGCGTCCAAATCTGTAGTTAATTTAATCAAATAAAACAGCAACAAAAACAGTGACAGTGACACAATACATATATAAACAATATATAACATACATATATTAAAAAAATAAAATTAAAAAAAAAAAAAANATAAGAGTTGATCGCGACGGTTGTGGTGGTAAATTCAAAAATAAAAATTAAAGAATTCTCCGCGTCGCGAAACAAACTTCTCTAATCGAGCTGCTACTGAAAGGATTTGTCGTCCCCATGCCCTGCACCTGCATCGATTGTCAAAGGAAAGTGGCCGCAGGATTAAAGGATCCGAAAGCAGAACCCCAGGTATTAGTGCAAAAAATTGAAAGTAGAGATAAGACAAATTAACATCCGTCTTGTGCTGGAATATTGCACCCTCCTTTCAATTCTTGGCGCATACGTACGTAGAAAAATTAGTACAGCAAAAATAAAAAACAACATATATAAAAGTTCTAAAAATTTAATTATAAATATATGTGCTAACCTAAATGTACTGCCTGTGAACAAAATATAACAGAATATATATATATTATTAGCAATCACTGTCGCCCCCTACCCCTCGTTCTCAATTGTACAAATCTTCCAAATAAATACTAAAGTGCAGCCAAAAACTATTTTATTTATTACAGATAAAATAAAGGTGCAAATATATTTGGTATACATACATATAAATAGATGCAGCGATAATATTCTCGTTTTCGTTTCCCACCGTTATCCGCTGCTGTATGTATATGCACTTTTTGCCGCGTATAGTTTAACGGAACGCCAAGTGACGCGCTCCCTTACAATTTGGTTGTGCATATTGGTTTCGGTGTCATTGGCGACCAACTATTTTTTTGGGTACTCTGTGCCTCGACTATCAAATAATTCGTTTATCAATTATTTAACCAATTTTGATTTTTTTTATACCCTTGCAGAGGGTATTATAATTTTGGTCAAAAGTGTGCAACGCAGTGAAGGAGACATCTCCGACCCTATAAAGTATATATATTCTTGATCAGGATCACCTCCTGAGTCGATATAAGCATGTCCGTCTGTCCGTCTGTCCGTCTGTCCGTCTGTCTGTCTGTCCGTCTGTCCGTCTGTCTGTCGGTTTCTACGCAAACTAGTCTCTCAGTTTTAGAGCTATCGAGTTGAAACTTTGCACACATCCTTCTTTTCCTTGCAGGTAGTATATAAGTCAGAACGGCCGGGATCGGTCGACTATATCCTATAGCTGCCATATAACTGATTGATCGGAAATGCCATAACTTTGGTGTTTTTTAAGTTAGAGAGTTGAGACTTTCCACACATGTTATATTTGACCAAAATATCTTGTGTACAAAATTTCATAAGGATCGGCCGAATATATCCTATAGCTGTCATAGACCGATCGAAATTGGCATAACTTTGTGGTTTTTTAAGTTAGAAAGATGGGATTTGGTACAGATTCTATTTTGGGAACAACAATCTGATCTTCCAATTTTCATAAGGATCGGCCGACTATATACGATCCGCTATATATCTAATAATATAAGATGCGTGGCGCCACCTAGCGGACTGCGACTGAACTGCAAGGGTATATCAACTTCGGCTCCGCCCGAAGTTAGCTTTCCTTTCTTGTTTTGGTTAAATTTAATAAATTATTTATTATATTTAAATAAGATTAATTAATTATTTTCGTTTTCGCATTTTCTTGATATCGAATTAAAATTTATTTAATTTAATTCAACAACAATATTAATACAATATAAATAAAATATTAAATCTTAAATAACAAATATGCACAATCAAATCTGTGCAAGATCGCACCATAAACTTCTGCACCGATTTACAGTGACTGAAAATAACTTTGCGTTACCACTACCAACAGAAAATCCTCCTCCAGCGTTAATGAATGATGGCCCTTCTACTTCACATGCTTTGCATGCGTCGTCTGTAGAAAGGGTTTTTTTTAGCAACGTCGATCGTAAGCGTTCGAACAAAAATTGGTGAGCAGATATTGGCCCGAGCATAACTTGACTCAGGGTCACAAATGAATTTTATTACAGAAGATCTTGCTCAACGCTTACTGATCCATAGGGAGGAATCGTGCATCAACTTGCTTGGAATTGGTCAAACTAATTCACAAGTAAAGAAAAAGATACACACCGTGGTGAAGTCAAGAGTCAATGGTAGCGAGTTTCCGTTTGACTTTCAGGTTTTGAAAACAATTTCAGGCTATCACCCTGACCAGTCAGTAAACGTGAAAGATTGGACCCTACCAAAGAACTTGCCATTAGCAGAACCATTTTTTTACAAACCTCAGCGGATAGATATGCTAATTGGAGCTAAGTCATTTTTTGAACTGTTGTCCGTTGGCCAAATAAAGCAAGGTCCAAACCATCCCATCCTTCAAAAAACTCTCCTTGGGTGGATAGTATCGGGAAAATATCTGGCAAGTTCCTCAACTCCTCACCAGCCGGGCTCTAGCCTGAATTGCCAAGAAGAAATATTAGAGTCAATAGACAAAAACTTGAAAAAGTTCTGGTCGTTGGAAGAAGTTCCATCTTCTAAAAAGATGTTGTCGCCAGAACAAGAGCTATGTGAGGAACATTATCGGAAGACTACAAGAATACTGCCTTCAGGTCGATTTAAAGTTAAATTTCCATTTAAGTCGGATCCTAGCGTTTTGGGCAACTCATTCGAGATAGCCAAACGCCGAGTTCTGTCGCTCGAGAGAAGATTATCTCGAGATCCGAACTTAAAGGAAATGTATTTGGAATTTATGAAAGAATGTGACCCTAGGCCATATGTCCCCTGCAAGCACCAGTGTGTCTTACAAAGTACAAAGGCCTCAAAGTACAACGACCAAACTCCGTGTCGTTTTTGATGCGTCCTGCAAGACATCCACACAGAAGTGTTTAAATGAGTTGTTGATGGTGGGTCCAACAATTCAGGAAGAGCTTTACTCAACTCTTTTTAGATTTCGGCTAAACAAATTTACTCTGGTAGCCGACATAAAAAATATGTATCGTCAAGAGAGGGTAAATGAAGCAGATCGATGATACCAGTTGATAATGTGGAGAAAAGACCCGTCTGAGTCCTTGAAATTGTGCAAGCTCAACACCGTTACTTATGGCACTGCACCAGCCCCATTCCTGGCCATAAGGTGTTTGAAGAGGTTGAGTGAATCCGCGAAAAATACTTTCCCTCGAGCTGCTAAAGTTACTGGGTCTGACTTTTACGTCGACGACATGTTAACGGGTGCTGGTTGCGTGGAGGAGCTAAAGACAATTAAGTCTGAAGTAACTCAGGTTCTTCAAAACGCTGGGTTTGAATTGACAAAGTGGTTTTCAAACTCGCCTGAAGTTACTGCATCCGAGAGCACGGTTAAGCCAATAACACTTTCGGACTCAGAGCTGGGTTCCTAAAGATGACGTGTTTAAATTCGAAATGGATATGTCAGTCGTGGGTCAAAGGGCGACTAAGCGGAATATTCTTTCAGTGACATCAAAGCTTTTCGACCCCCTTGGCTTATTCAGCCCGATCCTTATTACTTTGGCTTAATAAGCTAGATTGGGATGAGTCGATTCCACTGCACTTGGAAACCGCGTGGAACAAAATTCAGCTTGCCTTGTCACAGTTAGATGATATCTCAATACCGAGATTTGTGAGGGGTGAGCCAATGTCACCAATTGAAATTCATGCCTTCTCTGACGCATCGATGAGAGCCTATGGAGCCGGGGTCTATATCCGTTGCAAATCTGCAGAAGGTAGTAAAGTTTCATTGTTGACTGCAAAGTCGAAAGTAGCGCCGCTCAAGACAAAGACGCTCCCCCGTCTTGAGTTATGTGCCGCTCACCTTCTCGCGGACCTCTGTCGCAAAATAAAACCTCTTATCAAAGCACCGATCGAACGAAGTGTATATTGGTCAGATTCGGAAGTTTTTCTTCATTGGATTCGTTCCCATCCATCGTCATTGACTACGTTCGTATCAAATAGAGTTCCTGAGATTCAAGAGTGGTCAGAGGATAGCGGTTTGATCCGTCACCAGAGATTTTGCAGATGGAAGCAAAGAAGAGTGCGGTCGGACAGACTGCAATGATTTCTACCTCATATTTGTTGGAAGTGATAGAAGGATTTTCCTCTCACTTAAAACTGCTGCGAGTGTTCGTTTACATGGTCCTCTTTATAAAGAAGTGTAAAAAATGAGTAGTTACTTCTGATAATGCACCTTCTCCTGTCGAATATGAATAAGCTTTTAATAAAATTGTCCAGATAGTCCAAGAGCACGAGTATCAAGAGGAAATTAAAAATATTCGAAAAAATCTTGTTGTTAGCCTAAGCCTACAGAAGCTAAGTCCGTTTGCCCATGAAACCTCTCAGGCTGGACTTACCTTTTTGTTGTTGCGGGTCGGGGGGCGACTAGCTAATGCTCCTATTTCGTACGATGCCAAGTTTCCAATATTGTTGACGAAGCGGTCTTCATTTGTTCAGAGCTACGTCCGATACTTGCACGAGTCGAATTTTCATGTGGGTCCACGAGCACTGGTGAGTCTCTTGCGACAGCGCGTTTGGATAGTAAACGCGCGGGAAGTCTGCAGTCAGATAGTGCGGTCATGCATACGCTGTTTTAAATGCAAGCCTCATCTGATGACTCAAATCATGGAGACTTACATTTAGATCGAGTTCGATCTTTCCGCCCATTCTCCATATGTGGCGTGGATTTCTGTCCATTGAAACCCTATTGGCCCTATTGAAACGACGTTGAAAATTCGTGGTAGACCACCCTAAAAGTCTTACATTGACCTTTTTGTTTGTTAGAAGTAGTTTCCGATTTGTCAACTGATTCCTTTTTATTGGCCTTCCAAAGGTTCGTTGGGCGCCGAGGATGTCCGCAGATCGTGCACTGCGACAACCCGACGAACTTCGTCGGAGCGAGTCGCCACTTCGCGGCACTGCGGCAGCGAATCGAGGACGAGGCGGGCGAGCTGCGGCAATACGCATCAAGAAAGGGATGCGTATTTGCATTCATACCGCCGCGGGCTCCGCACATGGGCGGACTATGGGAGGCAGGTGTGAAGTCTGCAAAGCACCTACTCCTACGAGCGGTGGGCAGCGCGAAGTTGACCGCAGAGGAGCTGCAGACCGTCCTCGTTGGAGTTGAGGCCGTCCTGAACTCGAGGCCCCTGGGCGCCCGCAGTCAGGACCCAAGCGACGGCGAGGCATTGACTCCCGGGCACCTATTGACAGGCGGGCCGCTCATCGCCCCACCAGCACCGCGGACCCCGGACCAGCAGGGTCTAACGTGCTTGCGGCGATGGCGGCTTGTCTCGTCAATCAAGCAAACGTTTTGGCAGCGATGGTTCCGGGAGTACGTCTTGGGCCTACAGGCGCGGTCGAAGTGGCAGCGGGAGCAGGAGGACGCCAGGAAGGGCGATCTGGTCCTGGTCGCCGAGGACAACCAGCCGTCCCAACAGTGAATCACCGCCCTTGGGGCGACCCTTCTCGTCGAGACTCACGCCGGCGCGGACGGAAGGGTCAGGGTCGCCAACGTCAGGACTAGTGCAGGAGCAGTATTTAGGAGAGCAGTCCACAAGCTGGCGAGGTTGCCAGTAGTTGAAGCCTAAGGAAGTCCTTCAACGGGGCCGGTGTATAATCTCCTAGAATAGCTGCGTCACTACCTATATGGGGTCAAAGATATAAATGTCTACACTGACCACCAATCGCTGACCTACGCGGTGTCGGATTCTAATCCGAACACAAAAATTAAAAGATGGAAAGAACGCATCGACGAGTTTGATGCCAAGGTCCATTACATGCCTGGCAAAGACAACCTCGTTGCGGATGCCCTCTTGAGGCAACAACTCAACGTTGTAGAAGAGGAAGAGGCATTTTCAAGCGCGGCTACAATTCACAGTCAGCTGTCGCTAACCCACACCATCCCATCCACGGACAAGCCTCTTAATTGCTTTCAAAACCAGATAACTCTGGAGGAAGCACGCTTTTCGTCAATACGTAGCTTCGTTCTCTTTAGAAACAAGAGACAGCATAACATTGACTTAACTTGCGAGGAGTCATTGCTGGAGGAGCACGCGGACATAATAGTTCATAAAGGCGTAAACGACATTCATTGCGATTTGTCTACGCTAGCAATGATACAGGACAAATTGGTTCGGCAATTTCCTGCCACTAAATTTTGGCACTGCAAAAGCCGGTAACGGGCATTTTTGCAATTGACGAGAGGCGGAAAATTCTCACTGTCGAGCACAACAGAGCTCACAGATCTGCCCAAGAAAACGTGAAGCAGGTACTCTCCCAGTACTACTTCCCGAAAATGTCAAAAATGGCGAACGAAATAGTCGATTCTTGCAGGACTTGAGCTAAGGCTAAAAACGATAGACATCCAAAGAAACAGAAACTTGGCGAAACGCCAATCCCATCTCATGTAGGGGAAATGCAGATAGACATCTTATCCACGGATAAAAAGTTTTTCCTTTTGTGCATCGACAAATTCTCGAAATTTTCCGTCATCCAACCGGTTCTCTCTAGAACTATAGAGGACCTCAAACCAGCGCTACTATAGCTGATGAACATTTTCCCAAAGGTAAAGGTCATATATTGCGATAACGAACCATCATTGAACTCGCACACCATCGTGGCCATGCTGGAAAACCATTACAGAGTTAGCATTTCAAATGCACCGCCCCTCAACAGTGTCTCAAACGGACAAGTGGAACGCTTCCACAGCACTCTGGTAGAGCTTGCTAGATGCCTTAAAATTGACAAAGGCATTAGCGATACCGTAGAGCTGATCCTACTGGTTACGACCAGATGCAACAAATCTATCCATTCGGTCATCGACAAGAGGCCGGCTGACGTGGTTCAGACTGAATCAAATGGGCAACAATACGAAATACAGGATAAGATAAAACTCGCTTAGGACAAGCTCCGGAACAGGGAAAACGCTTTCCGACAAAATAGAGTGTTCGAGGTTGGCGAAAAAGTCCTTGTGAAGTCAAACAAACGCCTAGGAAACAAACTCTCACCGTTATGTGAAGAAAAAACCGTTGAAGCGGACATGGGGACCACAGTCCTCATTAAGGGGAGGGTGGTCCACAAAGATAACCTTAGATAGGCCGAGCGTGACCATATTATCCCTCACCTGATAATTTTCCATTTATATTGTCCTTTTTGCTAGCTACTTGGTATAAGTTTTTTGCTTCTATTATTAATTTACCCAATTTCAATAAAACTTACAGCACATCCAAATTACAGGTTCACAACCATATCCCTGATTTTCCTTTTGCCACAATATCGGCACGCCTCACGGACTATCTAAAGCCAAATACATTCCCATCGTTGATGGCCGAATTCTAGTATGGGAGGAACTCGCGTTTGTAAAACACTCAGCGAATCTCTCGGAATATAGGAAAGTAATGGCGTCATAGAAGAAACTAATGGGATGACCGACATTTTCCCTCAATCTCACATGCAGAAACTCTTGGTTGTTGATGTCGCCCATCTACGCGACCTGCTCGACTCGTTGAGCATCCATCATAGGGTAGCAAGAAGCCTAGACTTTCTAGGGACCCCGTTGAAAGAAGTGGTAGGAACGCCGGACGCGAAAGACTTAGAGAAAATTAAATTTAGAGAATTCCAATCAACAAATGCAAAAATTAGGCAGGTCCATTAAAAAGCCCCAAATTGATGCAGGGCACCTATTCAAGATGCTTTTAACTCGAAATAGGATGATAACAATGGAGCTGCAGGGTTTAATACTGGCAGTAGCACTTGCCAAGGTTAATGTTGTTAGCCCTAGCATCTTAGATCATGCAGACCTGGAGGGTGTGTGGATGGAAGAGCCCACTGAAGCCGCGATTAGGGATATTTGTCCGTATCGTCCGTTAAGATCTTACAATCCGATAACATCTTACACTTTATCATTAAGTTTCCAAAAATTAAGTCGGCCTGCAACAAGATCACCGTTTTCCCGGTGTCACATCACGACACTATACTCAGGCTGGAAGATAACGTGATTGCTGAATGCGACGGCGACATCCACATGGTAGAAAACTGCTCCTCGACATCAGGGGCTACATTTTGCCGGCTGGCGCGAATAAATCATGCGCTCAAGAGCTACACGTTGGAGGCACGGCGCATTGCGAGATCCAGCAAAGCAATTTACACCCCATCACTTACGTCGATGAGGGGATTGTAATTATAAATGATTGCCCGGCGTGCGTGTGTGTGGATAACAGGTGTCAGCCCATGTAAGGTGCACATTTCTCGTCACCTTTGAAGAAGGTGCCATTGTCAATGAAACCCGATTGGTCAATCATGACACAGACCAGAAGAGGGCTCCAGGAGTGGCCAGATCGCCTTCCCTGAACGTCACTATGGAACGTAACGTTTCCAGTCTTCCTTACCTTCACCGGTTGAGTGAACTACTACTACAAATAAACCTAATTAGCTTATATTCTTGATCAGGATCACCTTCTGAGTCGATATAAGAATGCCCGTCTGTCTGTCAAACTAATCTCTCAGTTTTAAAGCTATCGAGTTGAAACATTGCACACATCCTTCTTTTCCTGGCAGGTAGTAGATTCCTGGCAGGTAGATATAAGTCGGAACGGCCGGGATCGGTCGACTATATCCTATAGCTGTTTTTTAAGATAGATTGATGGGGCTTTCTACGGATTCCATTTTGGGCAATAT
This sequence comes from Drosophila pandora, assembly GCA_021223865.1. NCBI lineage: Eukaryota > Metazoa > Arthropoda > Insecta > Diptera > Drosophilidae > Drosophila > Drosophila pandora. The sequence goes on from JAJJHT010011857.1 coordinate 635,610, forward strand.
AATTCGATCTGCTATATTTTATAAGGATCGGCCGACTATATCCTATGGACGCCATATATATAACCGATCGGAAATGGAACAACCTTAACTGCAAGGGTATATCAACTTCGGCTCCGCCCGAAGTTTGCTTTCCTTTCTTTTGAAACTTTGCACACATCCTTCTTTTCCTTGCAGGTAGTATATAAGTCGGAACGGCCGGGATCGGTCAACTATATCCTATAGCTGCCATATAACTGATTGATCGGAAATGCCATAACTTTGGTGTTTTTTAAGTTAGAGAGTTGAGACTTTCCACACACGTTATATTTGACCAAAATATTTAGTGTACAAAATTACAATAAGGATCGGCCGACTATATCCTATAGCTGTCATAGAACGATCGAAATTGGCATAACTTTGGTGTTTTTTAAGTTAGAAAGATGGGAT
>JAJJHT010011857.1:659788-699765 GCA_021223865.1 Drosophila pandora
CGAGGGAGCAGCGGCAACCGTAGCGCAGCGACGACGAGGGAGCAGCAGCGACGGATAGGCAGCGGCAGCAGAAGACATCAACAACACAGGCCCCGCAACCAGAGTCCGTGAGTCCGAACGAAGGGAACCGAGAGCCGTTTCGGCGCCAGGCACCAAGACCGCACGACCTGCCGGGCGCAAGCTTTGGGAGGGCGTGCGTATTGGCACCAACCCGGAGCGGGGATCGGGGATCGACGGGAGGACGAGCGGTCGGTCGGCTGAGCCAGACGGCCGGTGAGATTCCTTTTATTGCTTTGTAAACTATTTACAATAAAGGGGATTTATTTATAAAGCTTTAAAGCTTTAACGTGTTATTTCTGGGCTCGGGCAATCACGTCGAACTATAAATTCGGTGGAACGTACCCTCAAACTCTGTGAGCTAGCCGCGGCGTTTGTTGCGAGCAAAACATAGCTAAAACAGTTCGTTACAATATGTGCTAACCTAACTGTACTGCCTGTTGAGAAAATAAAAAAGAAAATATTTATATTATTTGCAATCACTGTCGCCCCCTACCCCTCGTTATCGAATTTAAAAATCTTCCAAATAAATACTAAAGTGCAGCCAAAAATTATTTATTTATTACAGATAAAATAAAGGTGCATATATATTTGGTAAACATACATATATATATACGCAGCGATAATATTTTCGTTTTCGGCTAATTGTAAATCGACCAGGTGCCAAATCTGTTCAAGATCGCACCATAAACTTCTGCACCGATTTACAGTGACCGAAAATAACTTAGCATTACCACCACCCACACAAAATCCTCCTCCAGAGTTAACGAATGATGGCCCTTCTACTTCACATGCTTTGCATGCGTTGTCTGTAGAAAGAAAAAATGGTGACCACATCTTGGCCCGAGCATTACTTGACTCAGGGTCACAAATGAAATTTATTACAGAAGATCTTGCTCAACGCTTACAGATCCGTAGGGAGGAATCGTGCATCAACTTGCTTGGAATTGGTCAAACTAATTCACAAGTTAAGAAAAAGATACACACCGTGGTGAAGTCGAAAGTCAATGGTAGCGAGTTTCCGTTCGACTTTTGGGTTTTGAAAACCATTTCAGGCTATCACCCTGACCAGTCAGTGAACGTAAAAGATTGGACCCTACCAAAGAACTTGCCGTTAGCAGACCCATATTTTTACAAACCTCAGCAGATAGATATGCTAATTGGAGCTGAGTCATTTTTCGAACTGTTGTCCGTTGGCCAAATAAAGCAAGGTCCAAACCATCCCATCCTTCAAAAAACTCTTCTTGGGTGGATAGTATCGGGAAAATATCTGGCAAGTTCCTCAACTCCTCACCAGCCGGGCTCTAGCCTGAATTGCCAAGAAGAAATATTAGAGTCAATAGACAAAAACTTGAAAAAGTTCTGGTCGTTGGAAGAAGTTCCATCTTCTAAAAAGATGTTGTCGCCAGAACAAGAGCTATGTGAGGAACATTATCGGAAGACTACAAGAACACTGCCTTCAGGTCGATTTAAAGTTAAATTTCCATTTAAGTCGGATCCTAGCGTTTTGGGCAACTCATTCGAGATAGCCAAACGCCGAGTTCTGTCGCTCGAGAGAAGATTATCTCGAGATCCGAACTTAAAGGAAATGTATTTGGAATTTATGGAAGAATACGAATCCCTAGGCCATATGTCCCCTGCAAGCAATGACGTTCTTGCTTCTCCACACTACGTCATACCCCACCAGTGTGTCTTACGGCCGCAAAGTACAACGACCAAACTTCGAGTCGTTTTCGATGCGCCCTGCAAGACATCCACACAGAAGTCTTTTAATGAGTTGTTGATGGTGGGTCCAACAATTCAGGAAGAGCTTTACTCAACTCTTCTTAGATTTCGGCTAAACAAATTCGCTCTGGTAGCTGACATAAAAAAGATGTATCGTCAAGTGATGGTAAATGAAGCAGATCGACGATACCAGTTGATAGTGTGGAGAAAAGACCCGTCTGAGTCCTTGAAATTGTGCAAGCTCAACACCGTTACTTATGGCACTGCACCAGCCCCATTCCTGGCCATAAGGTGTTTGAAGAGGTTGAATGAATCCGCGAAAAATACAGTCCCTCGAGCTGCTAAAGTTATTGGGTCTGACTTTTACGTCGAAATCTTCGGCCGACTGTCGTCGCATGCAGACGTTTAAAGCAGCCGAAAACCATGCAAGCTCTGATCAAGCGCGGTCAATTACCCCCAACTTGACCGAATTCTTAAACGTAGAGAGCGAGAGAGCGCGTTCCTGCTCCCCCTCGATACCATCGATGTCTCTGCAGCCAAAGAGTGCAGTAACTAGCACCTTAATGTCTTTGACAACGTCAACAGTAACAACAACAACAACCGCAACTGTATCGACAGCGCGTTTAACGACGTCATCAGCTAGCAGCGCAAATAGTAATACGTCCGCGCTGCCCGAAAACCAAAACAAAAACAATGACTATATTAAGCCGGCTGTGCAGACTGGCATGGATCGCTACATCCAAATCAAAAGGAAGCTGAGCCCCCTGAATTCCAAACGCAAAATAACCCGTGGCAATGCTAGCCTAGCAGCAAAAGAAACGCCCACTAACTCAAACCGATTTAAAATCCTGGCAGACGCCGATGAGGTTAAGGCGGTCGAATCCACTGAAGTTGAGAAAAGGAAGCCAAAACCTCCGCCTATCTATATACGCGAAAAAGGTTCCAATGTTCTTGTCAACAAAATTATTGAGCTAATTGGTAAGGATAACTTCCACATAATACCCCTTGTAAAGGGCAACATTCAAGAAACAAAAGTTCAAATGAAGTCTGAAGATAACTACAGAGTATTATCAAAATATCTTACCGAGAATAAAAATAACTTTTACACATATCAGCTAAAAAGCAGCAAGGGCCTGCAAGTCGTACTTAAGGGCATAGAGCCCGAAGTAACGCCTGCAGAGATAAAAAAGGCGCTACAGGAGAAGGGTTTTAGCGCCAAGGCAGTCTTTAATATCCTTAACAGGGATAGAAAGCCGCAGTCACTCATTAAGGTTGAGCTCGAACCAGAAACCAAGCTCCTGAAGAAATACGAAGTGCACCCAATATACAATCTTCAGTACCTGCTGCACCGCAGAATTACAGTTGAGGAACCGCACAAACGCAACGGCCCGGTACAATGTGCGAACTGCCAGGAATATGGTCATACAAGGTCATACTGTAAACTGCGCCCGGTGTGTGTAGTTTGCGGAGAGCTTCATGACTCCGCACACTGCCCAGCGAGCAAAGATGACAGCAACTCGAAAAAGTGCAGCAACTGCGGTGGCAATCACACTGCTAATTATAGAGGATGCCCAGTCTATAAGGAGCTGAAAAGTCGCATCCACCAGAAAGGAATAGGTGCCAGCACCCAAAATGGACAGTTCACGGCGTCCAGATCAAACCCTGAAGTCTTCTTCTCGACTGCAGCCAGATCCTCACTAGGACCCATTAACTCTGACAAAAATGTGACATACGCAAGCGCCTTAAAATCAGGACTGGCGAGACCTGCCTCAAGAAGCTCATTTCAGCAATCAGCATACCAAGAACCGAACACGGCTCAGCAACATCAACCAACAGAGCAGCCAAAAAGCAACTTTGAAGCTATGATATGCAGCCTACAACAAAGCCTGACGGAATTTATGTCGTTTATGCGCACAACTATGCAAGATTTAATGCGAAACCAAAATCTATTGATTCAAATGCTGGTTTCACAACAATCCAAATAATGGCTTTCCTACGGATATGTACGTGGAACGCTAGCGGCGTTTCGCAACATAAACTTGATTTAGCTCAATTCCTACTCGAAAATCATATCGATGTAATGCTGCTTTCGGAAACACACCTTACAAACAAATACAATTTTCAACTACGAGGATATTCATTCTACGGAACAAATCATCCAGATGGTAAAGCACATGGTGGGACTGGAATTCTAATCAGAAGCCGCATAAAGCACCATTATCAAAACAAATTTGCTAAAAACTACCTACAGGCCACATCTATAAATATACAACTAAATACTGGCAACCAACTTACACTAGCCGCCGTATACTGCCCCCCTCGCTTCAATATAGCTGAAGATGAGTTTATGCAGTTTTTCAACACACTTGGAGACCACTTCATAGCAGCAGGAGACTACAATGCCAAGCACACACACTGGGGATCCCGTCTTGTGACTCCAAAAGGGAAGCAGCTCTATAATGCAATTATCAAAGCCAAGAACAAGCTCGACTGTGTTTCTTCTGGCACACCAACATACTGGCCGGCAGACCCAAGGAAACTACCAGATTTAATAGACTCTGCGATTACCAAAAACATCCCTAAAAATCTGATAAGCGCCAATTGCCTATCGGATCTTTCATCTGATCACTCACCTGTCCTGTTTATTCTACTGCGACATCCAGGAACATTGGAACAACCATTAAAATTGACCTCACAGAAAACCAATTGGGTTAAGTACAGAAAATATATCAGCTCACACATTGAGCTAAGTCCTCATCTCCACGATGAAGCCAACGTAGACAGCTTTGTTAATTCACTTGACAAAGTGACACTTAACAAAGTTAGCTCACACATTGAGCTAAGTCCTCATCTCCACGATAAACCCACCGTAGACAGCTTTGTTAATTCACTTGAGTCTGTACTCGTCTCTGCAGCTTGAGCCTCAACATCGCAAACTATAAATACACAAAGCAATAAAAAGACAAATCTACCAATCGAACAGCTCGTCCTCGAAAAGCGGCGTTTACGTCGCGAGTGGCAATTCCACAGATCGCCATCTGCTAAGCAAAGCTTAAGACATGCCTCACGTCAACTTACTAAAGCCCTACAGCAAGAAGAAGCTTATGTCCACCGCCGCTATATAGAGCAATTGTCAACTTCTAGTACAAAACACTCACTATGGAGAGCTCACCCAACTCTAAGCTCACCGAAGAAACCGTGATGCCTATTAGAAATCCCACAGGCGGCTGGGCGCGCAGCGATGCAGACAGAGCCACCACGTTTGCCAATCACCTTAAAAATATCTTCCAACCAAATCCGGCCACTAGTGCCTTTACTTTGCCGACTTTACCATATGAGCCTCAGCTTCAACATGAACCAATCGAGTTTCGCCCAAACGAAATCGCTAATATCATCAAAAACCAACTAAATCCGAAAAAATCACCAGGCTGCGACCTCATAACTCCCAAAATGATCATTGAGCTTCCATATTGCGCCGTCTGCACTATCACCCAGCTCTTCAATGCCATCGCAAAACTTGGCCACTTTCCAGCGAGATGGAAAAAGTCAATTATAATAATGATAGCAAAGCCGGGAAAAGACCACACAATTCCCACTTCGTATAGACCTATAAGCCTACTTTCATGCTTATCTAAACTCTTTGAGAAATGCATTCTGACTCGAATAAACACATACCTAAGGATCCAGGAAGGAATCCCGTCACATCAGTTTGGGTTTCGTGAAAAGCACGGAACAATTGAGCAGGTCAACCGGATAACAGCAGAAATTCGGAATGCATTCGAAAAACGCGAGTACTGTACCGCAATATTTCTAGATGTCTCTCAAGCATTTGATAGAGTCTGGCTAGAAGGTCTAATGTACAAGATCAAGACAATGCTCCCTTGTAATTCCCACAAGCTTTTAGAGTCTTACCTTTACGACAGAAAATTTGCTGTGAGGTGCAACACTGATGTATCTGACGAATTCACTGTTGGAGCTGGAGTTCCTCAAGGAAGTGTACTCGGACCAACATTATATGTTCTCTACACAGCAGACATCCCGACAAGCACACGACTAACAACATCTACGTTTGCTGATGATACAGTTATTCTTAGCCGCTCAAAATGCCCGATGCAAGCAACTGCGCAGCTAGCTCTTCATCTGGTGGATGTTGAAAAATGGCTATCAGACTGGCGAATTAAAGTAAACGAACAAAAATGCAAGCACGTTACGTTCACCTTAAATAGGCAAAACTGCCCGCCCCTTAAGCTAAACAACACCCTACTCCCGCAAGCAAATGAGGTAACATATCTAGGAGTACACCTCGATAGAAGACTCACATGGCGTCGGCACATAGAAGCTAAAAGAACCCACCTAAAGCTAAAAGCCAGCAGCCTTCATTGGCTTATCAACGCTCGGTCTCCCCTTTGCCTTGAATATAAAGTCCTGCTCTATAACTCGGTACTTAAACCTATATGGATGTACGGCTCCCAGTTATGGGGGAATGCCAGCAATAGCAACATTGACATAGTCCAGCGAGCTCAGTTGAAGATCTTGAGAACAATCACCGGGGCACCGTGGTACGTTCGCAACGAAAACATACATCGCGACTTAAACATTCTTCCAGTCAAAGATGTGATCGCAGAACAGAAGGAAAAGTACTTTAGCGAGCTATTGTCGCACCCTAACCACCTGGCGAGAGGTCTAACAAGGTTGAGCAACCAATCACGACTTCGTCGCAATGACCTACCCACCCAGCGACCGTCTTGAGGAACGTGCAACCAGAATGCAGTCTTAGTCTACTGTTAGTTAAATGTTAATGTTAAGATTTGAAAACTTATTGTTAGTCTCAAAATTAAGAGAAGATCCAATAAATAATAGCAAAGTTTAATAAAAAAAAAAAACTTTTACGTCGACGACATGTTAACGGGTGCTGGTTGCGTGGAGGAGCTAAAGACAATTAAGTCTGAAGTAACTCAGGTTCTTCAAAACGCTGGGTTTGAATTGAGCAAGTGGTTTTCAAACTCGCCTGAAGTTACTGCATCCGAGAGCACGGTTAAGCCAACACTTTCGGACTCAGAGTTGACAAAAACATTAGGAATCGTTTGGGTTCCTAAAGATGATGTATTTAAATTCAAAATTGATATGTCAGTCATGTGTCAAAGGGCGACTAAGCGGAATATTCTTTCGGTGACGCCAAAGTTTTTCGACCCCCTTGGCTTATTAAGCCCGATCCTTATTAAAGGAAAGATCCTGTTACAGGAACTTTGGCTTAACAAGCTAGATTAGGATGAGTCCATTCCACTGCACTTGGAAACCGCGTGGAACAAGATTCAGCTTGCCTTGCCACTTGACGCATCGATGAGAGCCTATGGAGCCTGCGTCTATATCCGTTGCAAATCTCCAGAAGGTAGTAAAGTCTCATTGTTGACAGCAAAGTCGAAAGTAGCGCCGCTCAAGGCAAAGACGCTCCCCCGTCTTGAGTTATGTGCCGCTCACCTTCTCGCGGACCTCTGTCGCAAAATAAAACCTCTTATCAAAGCACCGATCGAACGAAGTGTATATTGGTCAGATTGGGAAGTTTGTCTTTATTGGATTCGTTCCCATCCATCGTCGTTGTCAAAGTTCGTATCAAATAGAGTTGCTGAGATTCAAGAGAGGTCAGAGGATAGCACGTGGCGGCATGTACCAACTAAACAGAACCTGGCAGATATTGTGTCAAGAGGTGGAGACATAAAGGAAACGATAGAATCACTTTGGTTCACAGGTCCATCGTTTTTAATGGAGCCGGAAGATAAGTGGCCAACGAGCCCTCGGTTTGATCCGTCACCAGAGATTTTGCAGATGGAAGCAAAGAAGAGTGCGGTCGGACTGACTGCAATGGTCTCTACCTCATATTTGTTGGAAGTGATAGAAGGATTTTCCTCTCACTTAAAACTGCTGCGAGTGTTCGTTTACATGGTCCGCTTTATAAAGAAGTGTAAAAAAGAGTAGTTACTTCTGATAATGTACCTTCACCTGACCAATATCAAGACGCTTTTAATAAAATTGTCCAGATAGTCCAAGAGCACGAGTATCAAGAGGAAATTAAAAATATTCGAAAAAATCTTGTTGTTAGCCCAAGCCTACAGAAGCTAACTCCGTTTGTCCATGAAACCTCTCAGGCTGGGCTTACCTTTTCGTTGTTGCGGGTCGGGGGGCGACTAGCTAATGCTCCTATTTCGTACGATGCCAAGTTTCCAGTATTTTTGACGAAGCGCTCTCAATTTGTTCAGAGCTACGTCCGATACTTCATGTGGGAATTTTCATGTGGGTCCACGAGCACTAGTGAGTCTCTTGTGACAGCGCGTTTGGATAGTAAACGCGCGGGAAGTCTGCAGTCAGATAGTGCGGTCATGCATACGCTGTTTTAAATGCAAGCCTCATCTGATGACTCAAATCATGGAGACTTACCCTTAGATCGAGTTCGGCACTGCGGCAGCGAATCGAGGACGAGGCGGGCGAGCTGCGGCAATACGCATCAAGAAAGGGATGCGTATTTGCATTCATACCGCCGCGGGCTCCGCACATGGGCGGACTATGGGAGGCAGGTGTGAAGTCTGCAAAGCACCTACTCCTACGAGCGGTGGGCAGCGCGAGGAGCTGCAGACCGTCCTCGTTGGAGTCGAGGCCGTCGAAGTGGCAGCGGGAGCAGGAGGACGCCAGAAAGGGCGATCTGGTCCTGGTCGCCGAGGACAACCAGCCGCGCCAGCAGTGGATCACCGCCAGGGTCGTCGAGACCCTCGACTAATCTCAATTAACATCTTCCGTAAGGCTGACTTTATGAAATTATATAAGTTAATTTCGGAATTTGATTGGTCTGATTTTTTGGCATGCGAGGATATAAACATCGCATTATAAAAATTTTATTACACCTTGAACATATTTTTCGACGCTTGCGTGATGTGGAAATATCCGTCCGCTTCAACGAATCCGCCTTGATATACAAGGCACCTTAGAAACCTAAAGAACATTATGAATAGACTTTAAAATAAACATAGATTATCTGGCTGTACCCTAGAAATCTAAAGAAAATGATGAGTAGAGTTTTAAATAAACATAGATAGATAGCTGTACAGTTAGTTATTCAAGATACTTAGTAGCTCGGTCCAATATCACCGTGCATTACGCAGAATGTGATAGGAGCTATATTCGCTGCAACCGGATTCAGTTTACTCAGGATCCGAAGCAGTTTTATAACTTTGTAAACACAAATAGCAAATGTATCTTTTTCTCCTCTGCTTACATTTTAGACCTCATATGCGAACACTGATCAGGCAATGGCTCTTTGCACGGTTTTTTAAACAATGTATTCACCTAGCAACAGTTTCCCTAAGCCTTACACTTATAATATCCAATCAGCCACCATATATTTTGCCCATCTTTCTATCAAAGTGGTGAGTTATCGGATCTTCTTAGGGTTGACGGGCTTGATCTCGTGTATTCGCCAGGCCCTGATGGAGTACCAGGCTGTGTTCTGAAGAACTGCGCCAAGGCTCTGTGCAAACCACTTCTAAAACTCTTTAATGGAAGGATAAGTGGAAGGAATCTTTCATTGATCCGCAGCATAAAAAAGGGAAAAAATCCGACGCTGCAAATTATAGAGGTATTTCAAAATTGTCAGCAATTCCACGCCTTTTTGAAAAACTTATCACTCCACATTTGCAACACCTATGTTGTTCAAAATATCTCCGTGCCAGCATGGCTTCATGAAGCGCTGTTCCACCACTACCAAATTATTAGAGCTAACATATTTTATCACGGATGGATTCCGGAATGGCTTACAAACAGACGTCATTTACAATGACTTCAGTAAAGCATTTGACTCTGTTAATCATTTGCTTCTTTTAAATAAACTCAGTCCTTTGGGCTTTCCAACTGATCTTCTTATCTGGATTTCGAGCCACTTATCTGGGAGAAACTAAAGTGTCTTCTTTAAAGATGTTACCTCGCGATTAGTTCGTGCCACATCTGGGGTGTCCCAAGTTGCCATCTTGGACCCCTACTCTTTACTCTGTTTATTAACGACTTGCCCCTTATCTTAACTAATTCACTTGTACTTATATACGCTGATGCCGTTATGCTATGTCTTCAGTATAAATTTATAAGCGCCCAGTCTAGACTTCAATTCGATTTGGATATATTTCAATATTGGGGTTTAGCACTGGTGTATGGATTCGTAGTACCGCATTCATGTACTGAAGGTACGGGTGTATGGACTCGGAAAACTTGCAATATATACTGACAACAAACAACCTACCAAAAGTTCCCTCTAAGCCCACACAAACCCCCCAGTCAGTAGATGGGGGTACTCCCGCATCTCTGCGGCCAAACCACGCACTCCACCATGGTGGAAGTACGGTTCCTGCAACAGGCCCACGACGCAGCCCCTTTCACACATCATCTGCCCCACATCGCACATAGCAGCGTACCCTGGCACAGCGTACCCTGGCAATTAGTTTGCATTCACACGTGCCAAGACTGCGCTATAAACTGGGCAGGCCGCCGAGAGCATGTCCTGGACCTGGAGCATGGACGTTCGGACCTGGGACCGGCAGCGGAAGCTCAACCACTTTATGTAGACACGGCCCGTGTCTAAACCGGCTAAAGCCTTCTCGCTGACCTCCAAGGTCACGTTCGTCGTGCCTCCATCAGCTGCGGTCTACGGCTTCGATGCGAAATGCACCCACTTCTTGAAGTCAGCCACGGTCATCTCCTCCTTCAGGTTGTGGGCGTAGAGCTCCTCCATGAAGACGTCCGGTGACAGCGCCGTCTACACTTCGTAGACCGTCAGGCGGGGCTTGACGGCCTGGTTTCGCTCCACGCTAAGTCCGACCTCGGCGAACTTCCTCGACGCAGCGACCTTGGAGGCCTCCAAAGCTGACGGCGTGCGGATGATGGCTCCGCCACGCTTTAGCTAATGAGTTTTTAGCGCACGGCCACACTGCACTCAGCTATTCAACGTCTTTTTTTGCCTATATGGCAACACCACACTGTTTAAATTTTTTCTGCCGATATGGCAGCACTAAAAACAGCTGACAAAAGCTCTTTTTTATTGTTTACGAAGCGTTGACAGCACCGACGCAAAGCTGTTTTCGAGCTTTTTCACGTTTTCTACGCGGTTGGCAGCGCAAAGCTTAAAGCTTTATTGCTGAAATTAATTTTTTAAGCGGAGCGCACCGAAAACACGTCCGTTCTCTTCGGGCGATAGGGACAGTAGTCCCTTAAGACATGAGACCGTCGGACTAACCCACGGGTGTTCCAATAGCCCTCCCTATATATCGCTAGAGGCGCCCGTTAATCCTTGTAAATCTCGCTTACTGCCGTTTATCCTTCTTGCCTTTGTACTCGCCGTTAATCCTTATTTCCAGCATTTTCTAAACACAGCCGTTCCCCCATCTTCCGAGCACAGACGCGCTGGCCCGCCTGGAACCGTTACGTTCCACGCCAACTCCTCTTTCTTCTTCGTTCGTATGCGCAGCCGTGATGGCATGCCTGCCCCCCCTTTGCCCCCCATGCCTGCCCCCCTCTTGCTACCTGTCTTGGCGTATGGGAGATTTAATTTCCTCACAGCATAGACGGGAAGGCATCCAAGATAGGTGTTCGGAAATGCAGACTCTTTAGGAGGATGCAACGCCTTAAGAAAGCATCCGGATCCCGTCGTCTTCCGAAGGAGGAGACGTACTCTTGGAATTTATCAGCAGAAGTAGCAGTTAACCCCGACCTAATTATTGACCTTATTTTCTTGAACGAAGCGGAATCAGAAAAGGGGGCAACAACAACCCGAACGGGGTCTCTCTCTAACTACTCTGGCGAAAATCAATGCAGCTTGTCCCATTTGCAAAATTATGTCTTTTGAACAACCTCATATGACGAGCGAAATGTCTTCGGCAGGCACAAGCCAGATACCAAGGGGATATTCTTATGGACCATATGAGACAGCAAGTATCAAAAAGCTTGGCATATCGGCCCGACAAGGTTGGACATATTCTAAATAGCTAGTTTATTGGAAATTCAGATGACAGGACTATAGACAACTTCATCTATCGAGTAGAGGCTCTGACCCACCCTAAACACTAGTAGCTAGATAGCAAATCTTCGGGCGAGTTATGTCATGCTCTCAGGAACTACTTCCTTGATAATCGGTCCGATAATTGGATGTGGACATACGCGAAGCTATCAGGGATAGAAAGCAGCGCGAAAAGGAAGATTTCGATACGTTTTACAACGCAATAGAGAAATTAATTGACGGGTTGGGAACGTCCCTTAGCAAGGCCACGATAGTCGAAGTTGTGAGTCCAAATGAGGTCCGAAATATTATATGAATTGCTAAATGTCACGATTTGATCGATCAGTCAATAAGGAGAAGTCTGAAAGCATCACGAAAGGTTCTTAGGATCAGAAAGGTTCTCAGGAATACGGTGCGAGAGCAGCTTTTGCATGCCCGGCAATTCGAAGAAGTCGAATGGTGAGGGCTATAATGTGAGGAGAGAGGACAACTTAGGAATTATCCTGCTGGAAAGGTTGTAGCAGAAGCGAATGAGGAAACGGAAATGGAAGACGCTAGCAATTTTTCGACCGACGAGGTTCCGGATATCGAGGCAGTGGCTCTTATTTGTTGGAATTGTAAAAAGCAAGGGCATAGGTATTAGGATTGTGTTGGAAACCCCAAGGTGTTTGGTTTCGGATGTGGAGCACCTAATGTTTATAAACCGTCCTGCGCGAATGCGCATAACCGACCAACTCAGTGTGTTAAAATAAGACAAAGCAAGGAAAAGTAGATTTCGAAAATCAAGCTTTAAAAAAAATAGGATTAGATAGAGACGGACATGAATTAATAGGAGGTAAAAAATTGGAAATTAATCAAAAAAGAAGATCTAGAAATACGAAAAAAAGATTGAAGCCTAGGGTTCTAGGGTTGCTGTACACGGGAGCTGCGATTAGCTGTTTGGGAGTTTTCAAGCTAAAAGGATCGTTTGTAAATACAGCCAACAGACAAAGACAATAAGTGATAGGGCAGGGGCAACCGAAATAAAATTTATGGACCAATATAGAAGTCAACGACTTTACTTGGTGCCCACACTTAGTCATTTATATTTGGGCATCGACTTTTGGAATAGTTTTGGGCTTCTGCCGATGGAGTTCCAAGTTAGCGAGGTGCCAGTTAGTCACGAGTTGACGACAGCACATTAAGCTCGGTAGTAAGTCAATTTCCGTCCTTTGCAAAGTTAGGACTAGGTAAGACGCATCTAATCAGCCACAGTTGGAAGTTGGACGGATGTTAAAAATTAGGAGTAATCTAGAAGTCCGAGAGCGCATGGTCATGGCCAGTGGTTTTGGTTAAAAAGCCAGGCAACGTTCTACTGTGTTTGGATTGCAGGAAGGTGAATAGTTTCACGCCACACAGATTGATGCAATTCTAAGCCGGCTTCCAAAGGCAGTTTAAATCTTTAGTTTGTTTCTAAATGACCCCTATTGGCAGATTTCTTTAGATCCACAATCGCGAGACAAAACAGCTATCACCAAACCAGGAAAGCTTTTGCACCAATTAACAGTGATGCCTTCCCAACTCGATTCGACTTACTATATGAGTCAAATTTCTTCGAGTCGCATATGGCAGTCCTAACGATGGTAGCAGAGTACAGCAGACAGGCAGGGCTAACATTAAATGTTGAAAAGAGTCACTTCTGCGTACGATCGGTTAGGTATGTGGGTCACGTGATCGGTGAAGAAGTCATCATTACAGACCCGAAAAAGATATCAGCAATGATGGAATATCTAATCCCACGCATTCTAAAGGCATTGCGAAACGCGTCAGAACGGGGGAACAGATCCGTGATAGCAGCGATTCGGTTTTATGTGAAGCCTAGTTTTTGGACAGCAGTTCATGGGTTCATGGAGGCTCATATAACCTTCTGAGAGTGTTAGGTCTGCTACAGGTCAGGAGTGTTCTGCTATCGAGAGAGGACTCCAGTGCGCAACCAAGCTCAGAAGACTTTGGAAATGTAAGGTGAAACGATCACATCTAACCGCATTCTTTTAGGGCGGAGTCCGAGTCGAGACCATGCGCAAGCGAGCACGAACATGTGCTCATGAAACTTGCTGAGTCCTAAGGATGCAAGAGAAGGCGAAGCGGTGCAATTTCGGGAAACTGTTTTTGCCCGTAGGCCTTACGCAATCAAGTTATTAGTTTGAGAAAGGATGAGTTACCCAAAGGCTGGCGACGATGTATGGGTTCTTTTTAAAGGCTTTAACGAGTTCGGAAAGCATTTGGCGACCCTTAAATTTTGCATCACTCCCCTACAGGTGGCATGCTGAAAGCGCCTTCATCATCTAGACAAAGTGATGAGTGTGAAACTGGGATAGACTCCCCCAAAACCATTCGTTGTTGTCTGCACTTTGGGCCAACCCCCAAGCTCGGGTGCGATCCTAGCGACTAAATTAATTGAGCCGAGTTTGATTTGTAGCCGCAGAGCTATTACCCGATCGTTCCCGTAGTGGACAGCATGCTGGTACGAGAGTCTTCAGTAAGAAAGTTTAAGCCTGCGTTTTTCGACAGGTTAGGCACGCTTTCGATTAATTTCGAATTCTATGATGGATAGCAAGGATCTTGCGGGGGGATAGGAGTTTCAAGAGAACCCACCCACTAGCCGATGAGGTCTAGGCTGGCAATCGCGTGCGTCTCATCTCTCACTCGTTGTTGTAAGTGCAATGCTTTTGCAGCATGTCTGTTTGTTACAGCATATGAGTTTTTAAAAGTAAGGAACAGGGGAAAAGATACATGTTTGCGCTTAGTTTCCACAAAGTTATAAATCCTGAGTAAACTGAATCCGGCAGCGGCGATTTTTTATAACATTCTGCATTATGCACGGTGAAATCGTACCGAGCTACTAAATATCTTAAATATCTTGAATTTTACAGCCAATTATTTTATGTTTATTAAAGAGTCTGGTTTTGATTTTCTTTAAAGTTAATAAGTAACCAAGGCGGACGGATATTTCCATCACAAAAGTCGCAAAAGAGCAAAACCGTATAGATACGAACAGCCCACCTCCCGTCCAATTGACCGAGGGACGCTGTAGCGTAACGTACGGCTCCAATCGCGGGAATAGATCCGAGATAGTTTAAGAGAAGAGTTGGGGTAAGAGATCACGAGGAAGAGTGTTACTCAGATAAGGCGTTTAGTATAAGGGATTTAAGATTGTTAGTGGAGCAAAGTGACAAGATGTGGTAGAGTCCATTGTAATCCGAACATAATACTCTGAACGAATTGTGTCGAACTACAATGGCTGAGGAGTAGAGGACGAAAGTTCTAATCCATCTACTAGGAACGTTACAATTTAAGCGTGTTAGTAAATGCTGGCTGTCTATATTTCCATAAATAAGATTATATAGAAACATGACATCCAGCTCTACCTACGCTTTGTTAATGATGGTAAGTTGATTAGTAAAAGTCTACTATAATAAGAGGGAAAAGTCAGGAAATTTTTGTTGTACAGATTCTATGTTATCTCGGTGTACTCCGTATTGAGGACTCTAGACACACGATCCATACGCACCATCCACACCCATAGCTTTATTAACCATGGGAGATATATAGTCGGTAAATTTAAATTTCAAATCTAATAGGACACCCAGATCGTTATCCTGAGTTAATTGTTCTAAGGCGTTCCCATAGAGAAAGTACATAGTCTAGTGAGGAAAAGATCGATAAAATGACATGAGTTTACATTTCGATCATTTAAGCTTTTGGATATTTGCTAAACACCAATTTTGAAGTTAATCCAAATCTAGACTGGGCCCTAGTGAATTTGTACTGAAGACAAAGTGTACAGAAGTACAAGTGAATCAGTTAAGGGGCAAGTCGTTAATAACAGTGTAAAAAGTAAGGGTCAAAGATGGCTTTCTTGGGTCACCCCAAATGTGGCTTTAAAGAAGACACGTTGGGTTTTCCCAGATAAGTAGATCAGTTGGGAATCCCAAAAAGACTGCGTTTACTTATAAGATGGGAATGGTTAACAGAGTGAAATACTTTACTGAAGTCAGTGTAAATGATGCCTGTTTGTAAGCCAGCCGGAACCCATCCGTGATAAAAGATGTTAGCCCCAATAAGTTGGTAGTGGTGGAGCGGCGCTTCATGAAGTCATGCCAGCACG
Source organism: Drosophila pandora (assembly GCA_021223865.1). NCBI lineage: Eukaryota > Metazoa > Arthropoda > Insecta > Diptera > Drosophilidae > Drosophila > Drosophila pandora. The sequence goes on from JAJJHT010011857.1 coordinate 675,745, forward strand.
GAGATAATTTTGAACTACATAGGTGTTGCAAATGTAGAGCGATAAGTTTTTCAAAAAGGCTTTGGAATTGCTGACAATTTATAAATACTTCTTTTATTTGCAGCGTCGGGTTCTTCCCCTTTTTTATGCTGCGTAATAATGAAAGATTTCTTCCACATAAGGGGATAAATCTTAGTTTCCAGCGATGATTAGCCAGATAATCTATGTTTATTTTAAAATTTGCTTATACTGTTCTTTAAATTTATAAGGTGCATTGTATACCAAGGCGGATTAGTAGAAGCGGTCGGATTCGTCTACGGGACACAAGCGTCGAAAAATATGTTCAAAGTGTAATAAAATTTTTGTAATGCGATGTTTATATCCTCGCATGCCAGTAAATCAGACCAATCAAATTCCGAAATTAACTTATTTAATTTTATAAAGTCAGCCTTACGGAAGAAACGAACTTTATGAGATTTAGTGTAGACTTAAGGTCAATTAAGCAATTATTTTCGATTAAAACCTCAAGAGTGGGATGATATGGATTCTCAGGGTTAGAAAGGGGCAAAGTTCTGGAAATAGTATTTCCATCAGGATCAGAAACAAAACATAAGCCTAACAGCCGACCTAAAGCATTTCTAACGTGCTAAATATGCCCGAGTGACATGTCGAACATGCCCGCAGGGAAATCGTGGTGGGAGTTAAGCTGTAAAGACGGTGAATTTTTAACATTTGACCACATAAGTTCTGGGATATTAATGTCACCCAGAGCAATCAGCTGGTCACCATCAGACAGACGATCAAAAACCAAACGTATAGCGAAAACGAATAAATATTGCCAGTATGTTGGCGGTTCGGACGAAGGTGGTATGTAAGAACAGGTAACATACAAAGATTGACCGGACAAAGTGATTTTAATGCATAGAAATTTAATGTTAAATTTAAAATTTAACCAAACTCTTGTGATTTTACCTCTTCAGAAGCGAATGTGAAAGTGGTGTACCTACTTGGAAAAACTTCGGAGCTTAAAATCTCTGGCTTTAATCAAGTTTATGTAATGGCTATAATGTGAAATGCAAAGAGAGAACTATCAGAATACAGTTTGGGAAGTTTACTACTTGTTAAGAGGAGCCCCGTAAATAGTCGTGATACTCCAATGAGTTCCATTTTAAAACTGTTTTTATTTCTCACAATTCTCTTACAAGAAACATACATGAAAATCTTAAATCTATTTAAAACTACTTATCAACGAACTGCTCGCTGACATGCTATGTGACCCTTTCTTAAGTGCTTCAAGTGCACCACATAAATATTTGGTTAGACTGCAGGAGATCGTCTTTCAAACCATGCTGTTAATCACTTATTCACATGGGTCCGATCTCCTACATTCTATGTTTGGAATTCTTATCGTGTTCAATGCTTGAACACTACTTAACCCAAGTGTAAGGTTAGTAAGTGTTAAGTGTTAGTGTAATTGTTAGTTAGTGCTAGTTAAGACATTAGTTTTTTGAAACTGAGGAAGATGAGGTGGAAGGTTGGTCAGTTATTTTTTTCTTCACCGTACTTGGCTGATGTTCTTGGACGAAAATGTTCTCTGGCCAAAAGCTGGCGGAACAAATCGTCTTGAACATCTGCAAGGGCAGACGTATTTGGAAAGATGACGTGTGCCTGGTGTATAAATATTTAAATTTTGTAATATCCACCACATTTTGTTTTGGCTTTGATGTAAGCCGAGATCTCTGAAGTATCAGGGGCAAGCCGGGAAACAAATATGTGTTTCGATGGTGGGGTCACCTGCAAGGGTTTTGGCCGTAACTAATACTGCGGCATCAGTACGTACCGGGGGTCCGGCCGGTTGATTACCCTGTTTGGTGACTGTTACAGTGGTTTGAATTATTGGGTCTGGGATCACTTGAAGCGATGCCACAGAGGACATATCGGACAATTGCTCATTAATTTTGAGATATTCGGAAGCCGAATTTTTCTCAGGTCCGGCCCTTGGGGTGGCCAGAGATATAAGCGGATGCATAATTGTCGGCTGAGGGTTATTCGCCACAAGCACATCACTAAAAGAGGATTTCTTCCGCTTTGGAGACTCATTTAGTAGTTGAAGAGTTGGTCGTTGATTGTACGAAAACCGCTAATCAACTCCTTGAATCCACTTTTAGACTGCCTCATGAACGATCTTATTTCGTCCTGAACAGAACGACACCCATCACAGCAAAAGTGGAGACCAGACTTACGTCGCCGTGAACCCGGCTCACTAAGCGTGTAAAACGTTTTCGCATAGCCAGCAGTGGATGGTAGGCTGGGAATTGTCTTAGAAAAAAACTTCAGCGCACAGACAAGCTTAAATTCCATAATTATTGCAAATTAAATAATTAATTTATTAAAAATTAAATAATTAATTTATAAATATTAGACATACGCGCACAGACAAGTTTGAATTCCATAATTATTAAAAATTAAATAATTAACTTATAAATATTATTTGTTTTTATTATTGAGAAACCTTGAACCACTGTACCAGAGAAACGAAAGGGGGATATTAAAGAAAGCAGTTAGTGCGAGTTAGTAAAATGCAAAGAATAGAGATAAGAATCTCTATTGAGCGAGTATAGAAGCAACACCGTAAAAGATGAAGAAGCAGAGCAGGGAGGGAAGAAAAAGTAATCAAATTATTTTTTTATCTCCAAATATATCACTGCACACGCGAAGCGATACGGATCTAAAAATTGCAATTGTTTTATAAAATAAGAGATTTTATAAAAACGCAGTGTGCAAAAAAAAACACGTCCGTCCGCTTTAACATAAAGAGAGGAGGTACTGTTCAGCAGGATGTGCGCCGCAATAGGGATAAGGAGTACAAAGTGCTGCCAATGAGCGGGATCTCAGCCGTAGAGAGGAAGGCAGAGATCGCAAGGTGCTGCCTCTCTTGTCCGCTATTCGATCCGTTTCCAATCTTCTGTCTGATTGTGACCAGCTGGTAGCTCTGGGTGACTGTAATATTCCAGAACTCATGTGGTCTAAATTTGATAATTAGCCGTCTTTATTTTTTAACACACATCATGACATCCCTGTGATCAGGTTTGACACGTCCCTTGGACCCATATTCGTAGGTCAGCCGCTGGACTTGTGTTTCGTTTCAGGTCCGGATGGAATTACTCATTTCAGAACGTTGCCCCTTTCTAATCCCACTCTTGAGGTTTCAATCGAAACTAATACTTTAATTGACCTTAAGTTCCACTTAAATCTCATAAATTTCGTTTCTTTTGTAAGGCTGACTTTACGAAACTGAATAAATTAATTTTGGACTTTGACTGGTCCGATCTACTGGCGAATGATGATATAACATAAATATACATAAATCTTCTGGCTTTACAATAAGTTTTTAAGCTACTCAAGCTGCATAACGCAGAATGTTATAGACGGACTCCAGTGTTCTACGGCCTACGAATCCGGCAGCGGCGATTCAGTTTACACTGGATTCGAAGCAGTTTTATATTTTCTGCCTTTACTTAGTTTTGAAAACTCTTCAGCGAACTCTGGCTCTTTGCACAGTTTTTAAAAAAATCGTATTCACCTAGCACCATTCCAGCTCAGCCTTACTTTTATAATATCCAATCAGCCAACTGTATATTTTGCTCTTTTTTTGACAAAAGTGGAGTGTTATCGGATTTTCTTAAGGTTAAACCCGTGTATTCGCCAGGCCTCAAAGCAGTGTTCTGCAGAGAACATTTCAACTGCGCCGAGGCACTTTGCAAACCGCTCCTCAAACTCTTTAATTTATCGCTGGAGACTTCGAATTTCCCCTTATGTAGAAGAAATCCTTCATTATTCCTCTGCAGAAAAAATTGAAAAAAATTCGACGCTGCCAATTGTAAAAGCATTTCTAAATTGTCGGCAAAGCTTTTTGAAAAATTAATCACCCCACATCGGCAACACCTATGTAGTTCTTTGATATCTCCGTGCCAGCATGGCTTAATGAAGCGCCTCTATGAACGCTGATGACATTAAGCTTTGTCTTCAGTATAACTTTACTACAGCCGAATCTAGACTTCAATCCGAATTGGATAAATTTCAAAATTGGTATTTAGCAAATAACTTTAAGCTTTATGGATAATTAGCCTTATAATAAATATGTTGAGCCAAGCAGCCAAAGGCGAAGCTATATAAAAAAATTTATATTCTAGGAAAAGCGGCGGGTTTATCAGCAGTTCTGTTTTTGTTTATTTTTCCCCCGTTCGCATGCGCTTTACTGGTATTTGTAGCGCATGTGGGCGCATGTAGCGCTTTGGGGAGCTTTTTTGTAGAGCTGCTGCACACTAGCTCATCTTGCATTTGTGTGCATTCCCCCGCCTCGCCTCTTGCCAACAAAATGATAAACAAATGCATTGTTCTGAGTTTCTATTGCTAAGCTTTGATTTACTTGTATTTTTGGCACTGATTTGAGCGGCTGCGAGTTTGGTTAGATTGTATCCTCGAATAAAAATATTGAAATTTGATTAAAATTGAATTGTGAAATCGTTTATTTATTTAGCCGCTTTTAAAAAATAAAAATAGCTCAACATTTTGCTATTTGCTACATCCGGTTTATTAGTGTGATCAGCATAAGTGCCAATAAATCGCCGTAGTTTTTGTTGTCACAAAGTTGCATTTTAATTTAATTGCACAATGGAGTCGGGAGCCGCAGTTACGGGATCTGCTGCGTCAAGCAGTGAGAGGATGCTGCGGAGACGCGCAGACATGCCAGGAAATGCAGGTCTAACATTCTGACCCTCGAGTCTATGGAGAAGCGTCTGCGCGATCGCTTCACCATGCTGCAGGAGGAATTGGAGGAGCTAAACTACAGCGAGATCGGGAGCGATTTATAATGGCGGTTCTTTCAGCTAACTACGGGCGCGCACGTTGACATCCAGGTGGCCAAGCGTTCCATGAGAGTTGTTGCTCACTCTACGCTTTTGGATGCTACCAGTGGACGGTGCTCCCTGGATGCTCCCTCATTTGGATGCTCCCTCATTTCCCCCGTTGCCAATGCCATCATTAAGTGGCTCAGGTGGCTCATTTCATGTATGCGGGACTCAGCCCTGGAGACTGTAAGGGCGCATAGATGTGTCCAACTGGAAGGTTCCCGCCAATGTAGTTCTAGCTGATCCGAACTTCCACAGAGCTTAGCGTGTGGGTCTTCTGATTGGAGCAAGCATGTTTTTGATCTGCACTCAGTTGGGCAAATCCAGCTAGGAGACGGTCTGCCTCTGGTACAGAAGACACGTTTTGGATGGATAGTTTCTGAAGGAGGTGGTACCCAAGGAAAACCTCGTTTGGCCGCCTCATGTAAGATGATTCCTGCTGACGATCGCCTTGATTATTGTCTTTATCAATTCTTAGAACTGGATGCCTGCACTGTGCCAATCGTTCAGGCTACTAAGGAGGAGCTTGATTGCGAGGCCCACTTCGTCATGCACCACTTCCGCTTTGAATCAGGTGCTTATTCAGTCCGCCTTCCAATCAAGCACAGTGTGGAGCTGTTGGGGAATCCTACGCACAGGCTTTGCGGCGGTTCCATTCAATTGAGCGCAAGCTGGATCGTCATCCGAATTAAAGGACCCAATATATATATTTCATCAAGGAATACTTGGATCTGGGTCACATTTCTCTGGTGCCGCAGGACTCGTGAGGTAAGTGCCAGTATTTCCTTGACTTGGCTGGAGACATTTGCATTTGAGAAATCCTATACATGACGACGTGAAATTTTTTAAGCTCGACACCGTGATTTATGGCACAAAGCCAGCGTCTTTTCTATCTGTTCGCACAATGCACCAGTTAGGATAGGCTAAGGATGAAGGTGCCGGTTTTCCCGTTGGCTCTCGTGTCTTCGAGGACTTTTATGTGGACGACCTCATATCTGGTGCCCCAATGAAGACTGAAGTGATTGAGATAATAGACATCGAGCCTGTTGAACAAGGGTCAGTTTCAATTAAGGAAATGGTGCTCCAACATCCCAGAGGTTTTGGAAGGCGTACACGAAGTCATAGAGAGTCATACCTAAAATTTGACTATGGTAGTCCGTTCATAAAGACTCTTTGATTACCATGGGATTCTGACCTACTGCTGTTTTTCGCTTTAAAGCTGTTCAGCCCACCGCCAAACCAACCAGGAGATCTATACTATCTTCCGTCGCTTGGCTTAATGATCCGATGGGCTTTGTAGGTCCTGTCGTCACCAGGGCAATGATCCTATTGCAGAAGCTGGGCCGAGAAAATTTATCATGGGATAAAAGCCTTCCTCAATCCCTTCTCTCCGAGTGGTTGCACCTCTGTTCCAGTTTTGACCAAACTCAGCGAATTATGTTTCCTTGCTTAGCATTCCCTGCCAAGATAGGTTAAAGGTTCACGGTATATGTATTGTCAGGGTCTGATTTTCGGCTGTTATTCTCACAAAATCGAGTGGCACCCATTAAAACTCAGACATTACCAAAGTCTTGCCTCTACTGGAGGTCTATCTGGAGCTGAGTTATTAGAAAGACTGTGGAGGTTCTATCTGGAGCCGAGTTATTAGAAAGACTGATGGCTGAAGTTGCTGATCTTGGAACATATACCTTGCTGATCTTGGAACAGCTTCCTCTTTTTATCTTAATGCGGACGGACGTGTTTTTTTTGTGCGCACTGCTTTTTTATAAAATTTGAAATAAGCTTTCCATAAACAATCGGTGTTTATTTCTATACACATAAAAAAAAAAAATTAACAAGTTGCAATCTTTAGATCCGTATGGCTTCGCGAGTGCAGTGATATATTTGGAGGTAAAATAATAATTTGATTAATTTTGCTTCTAAACATAGCCCTGCTCTGCTTCTTCATCTCTTACGGCGTTGCTTCTATCCTATTGCTTCTACTCTCGCTCAATACAGATTCTAATCTCTATTCTTTGCATTTTACTAACTCGCACTCACTGCTCTCTCTTTAATCTCCCCCTTTCGTTTCCCTGGTACAGTGGTACAAGGTTCATCAATAATATTTATATGCAATCTCACGTAGGTCTGGTCTCCACTTTTGCTGTGACGGGAGTCGTTCTGTTCAGGACGAAATAAGATCGTTCATGAGGCAGTCTAAAAGTGGATTCAAGGAGTTGATTAGCGGTTTTCGTAAAATCAATGACCAACTCTGTGCACTCACAGTTTCACAGTTTAATAGTCTTCAACTACTAAATTAGTCTCCAAAGCGGAAGAAATCCTCTTTTAGTGATGTGCTTGTGGCGAATAACCCTCAGCCGACAATTATGCAGCCGCTTATATCTGTGGCCACCCCAATAGCCGGACCTGAGAAAAATTCGGCTTCCGAATATCTCAAAATTAATGAGCAATTGTCCGATATGTCCTCTGTGGCATCGCTTCAAGTGATCCCAGACCCAATAATTCAAACCACTGTAACAGTCACCAAACAGGGTAATCAACCGTGCGGACCCCCAGCACGAACTGATGCCGCTGTATTAGTTACGGCGGCACCAAAACCATTGCAGGTGATCCCTCCATCGAAGCACATTTTTGTTTCCCGGCTTGCCCCTGATACTTCTGAAATTGATATCTCGGCTTACATTAAAGATAAAAAAAAGTCGACATACAGGTGGTGGATATTACAAAATTTAAATATTCATCACCAGGATCACGTCATCTTTCAAAATACGCGTGCCCTTGCAGATGTTCAAGACGATTTGTTCCGCCAGCTTTTGGCCAGAGAACATTTTCGTCCAAGAACATCAGCCAAGTACGGTGAAGACAGAAAATAACCAAACCTGTGGGTGTAAAACTCCCACATGTTACAGCCACTGACCAACCTTCCACCTCATCTTCCTGAGTTTCAAAAAACTAATGTCTTCACTAACTCTTACCTATCAGAATACTAGAAGGTTACGTAGTAAACTTCCCAAACTGTATTCTGATAGTTCTTTCTTTGTTCTTTGTTCTTTCTTGGTTGAAGCTGGAGATTTTAAGCTCCGAAGTTTTTCCTAGTAGGTACACCACATTTAGATGTGATAGAACTCTGCGAAGGGGAAGAGGAGTGGTAATCTCTGTAGATTCCAAACTCGATTCTGAAGAGGTAAAATCACAAGAGTTTGGTGACTTTGAATTCCGTTGCACCAAAATCACTTTGTCCGATCAATCTTTGTATGTTACCTGTTCTTACATACCACCTTCTTCCAAGCCGCCAACATACTGACTGATGTCTGATACTGTCTGTTTGATGTCAGCTGATAGCTCTGGGTGACTTTTTTTTTTTTATACTTTTAACTTTTATTTGTTGGATCTTCTCTTATTAAGAGACTAAAAACAATTTTAAAAATCTGAATCTAATACATAATTAGTTTATCTTTGTAAACGTCTATACTATGGGGCCTCCCATGTCAACGGGCTGGAAGGTCATTTCTTCTTAATCGGGATTGTTGACTAACTTGGTTTAGCGATCTGGCTAGAGGATTTCGGCGCGTGGAGAGTTTCCTTTTGTATTTTTCCTGGAGTTGAGAAATTTCGACTTTGACGAGAGGTATACCTAGGTCTCTATGGATATCTTCATTGCGAATATACCATGGAGCTCCTGCAATGGTTTTGAGCACTTTAGACTGTACCCTTTGGATAACGTCTATATTGCTACTGCTTGCATTGCCCCAAAGTTCGGAGCCATACTTCCAGATAGGCTTTATGACTGAATTGTAGAGTAGTACTTTATATTCCAGTCGAAGTGGGGAACGAGGATTGATAAGCCAGTGCAGTCCATTGGATTTATGTCTTAATTGGTCCCGTTTCGCTTCAATATGTTTTTTCCACGTAAGACGCTTGTCCAGGTGGACGCCGAGATATGTGACCTCATTCACAGAGGGGACTATGGTATTGTTTAGAGTTAGAACGGGGCAGTTTTGTCTGTTGAGAGTAAAGGTAATGTGTTTAGAATTTTGACCGTTTATCTTTATACGCCATTCCGCCATCCACTTTTCTATTAGTGCAAGGTGAGAGGAGAGGCTTCTGGATGCCTCCAGCGGGCATTTAGATGTTTTTAGTATGGCTGTATCATCGGCAAATGTTGACGTAGTTACACGCTGCTGTATATAGAAGATATAGGGTGGGGCCGAGGACGCTTCCTTGGGGTACGCCCGCCTTAATTCCGAACTGTTGTAAAGTTTTTTTGTTTTACAGTGAACACTCGATTAAGCAGGTATGTTTTGAGCAGCTCATGACAGTTTTGTGGGAGTAATAGATTTATTTTATACATAAGTCCTTGCAGCCAGACTCGGTAAAATGCCTGGGATATGTCCAGAAATATAGCAAAACAGTATTCTCGCTGTTCATAGGCGGTTCGAATTTCAGATGTGATACGGTTCACCTGCTCTATGGTACCATGCAAATTATTTTGTAATTCGGCATGTTGAAATAGATGAAGAAGAACAACTGAATGGTCACACGATAGGTCATCAAAAGTTTCGGCTCGAATGATGCTTCGTGGAATTTTTCTAGTGATCGCAAAGTCAATTAGGTCTGGCCAGTGTGGGTGCTTGGCATTGTAGTCGCCGCCTGCTATAAAGCAATCGCCTAGTGAATCAAAGAATTGTATAAACTCCATATCAGATATGCAGATCGTAGTGGGCAGTATATTGCAGCTAGATTTAGATGACCTCACACGGTCTGAATTTGTATTAAAGTTGACTGCCCGGAATTTGTAGCAACTCGTTGGAGGGAATGGTGTTTTATGCGCTGCTTTATGAGGATCCCAGTTCCTCCATGAGCCTTCCCATCTGGATGATTTGTTGCATGAAATATTTAGCCCGTCAGATAGAAGTTGTTTTTGTTCGTTAGATGAGTTTCGGAGAGGAGCATAATATCGATATTATTATCATCAAGAAATGTCTTAAGTTCATTTTTGCGCTTTGAAATGCCGTTAGAATTCCATAGACAGATTCTCAAATAAGCCATCTAATTGGATTTTTGTTTGACTAAAAGCTTCATTAGTCGATTTTGGTTTCGCATAAGCTCTTGCATATTATTTTGCATTGTGATCATTAAACTTATAAGTGTGGACAACATTCCTTCGATACCCTTTATTTCGGGGGTTGTATATTCTTGGCCTACTCTTTCCCTCGTTGTACCCGTAGGCGGAGGTGGATATCCTATAGTTTCAGGTTCCAGTGGTGCTGAACCTACACTATTTAGTAGTCCTGGTCATCGTATGGTCGGTTTTATTTATGGTACAGGAGGCAGTGTCATGGAGGCCGCCACACAGACTGCTCGCAAGGTGCAGTGCGACTTTGAGTGTCCATATTCTTGGCAGTTTGAACACTGTAGAGGTTGGTTGCGCTTATGAGGTTCCTCAACCGTGATTCTTCTATGCAGAAGATACTGAAGTTTGTATATGGGATGAATCATATTTTTAGGAGTGGTTTTCGTTTCAGTTTGCAATTCAACTTTGAACATAGGCTGGGGAATTTTTTGTCTGTTGATGACATTAATGGCTCCCTTAACTTTAAAACCTGCGCTTAAAAAGGCTTCGATGATTTCATTTATTGGTACCGACGATTCAATACCCTTTATGACCACTTGAAGGCCCTTACTGCTCTTCAATTGGTAGGTGTAATAGTTTTTCTGGTTGTCGTTTATGTATTTCCTGGGTAAGCGATGATTTTGCTGCATGTAGACTTGGAGCTTGGTCTCCCGTATGTTGCCCTTGGTCAGTGGCATTATATGGAAGTTGTTCGTTCCAATTAGCTTAGCGAGACAGTTTACCATATCGCTGCAGTTTTGATCACTTATATAAATGGGTGGGGGCTTTTGCTTGGCTTTGGGACCTTCCGTATTCTCTTCATTATTACGGTCTTCGCTTAATATAGAAAATCTGCTTTCGTACAGAGAATTAATCGGTTCGTCTTGATTGTTGACTTTCATTGATTTTGCAGCGTTAGCATTTTTTTTCGGCTGGGGACTGAGCTTTACTTGGATATATCGGTCAATGCCCGTTTGGATTGTTGCTCGGGGGGCTGAGAGACAGCTACCGATGTTGCTGTTGTGGTTGTTGTAATACCACGATGTGGTAATCGATGTAGTAGTGCTCGTTGTAGGCAAATATAACGGAGTTGATAGACCAGAGGGTGATAGTGCTGGTGAGGTGCACTGCGCACTCCAGGTTAATGCACTGCTTGTGCCTGGGAGAGCGGGAGAGCATGATCTTGCACGCTCTTCGTTTGCGACGAATGAGAAATAGGCATTCGAAGACCGTCTACGCTCTGTTTCTGGGACAGAGAGCTTACTTTCGTTCATGTTGTTGTTGTTTACGTTAGGTACTGCAGGCTGAGGGGCCGCTCTTATTTCTTTAAATGAATGTGCACAAGCTGTTGGTTTAATTTATCGTGATGGCATTTCAATTTTTGAATTTAATAAATCGAGGCTTATGTGTGTCCAAAAGCGTCCTTTCGCGATTTCTAGAGCACACCACTTCATTTGCTTTTTTACTGAGTATTCTGTTATTCTGGTTTTCTACATGCGAAGCAGCACAGAAACACGTCCACACTCTCTGACGATTGGTTAACTGTGTGACTTTAATATCCCAAAACTTATGTGGCAAATGTTGAAAATTCACCGTCTTTACAGCTTAACTCCCGCCACGACTTCCCTGTGGGCATGTTTGACATGTCACTCGGACAAATAAACCACGATAGAAATTCTTTAGGTCGGCTGTTGGACTTATGTTTCGTTTCTAATCCTGATGGAATTACTCTTTCCAGAACTTAGCGCCTTTCTATTCTTGAGGATTCATATCATCCCACTTTTAAGGTTTCAATCGAAAACAATTTCTTAATTGCTCTTTATAAACGTGATCGCGCCCGAAGACCTTAAGTCTACATTTAAATCTCACAAAGTTCGTTTATGAAATGACCTTATGAAATTAAATCAATTAATTTCGGAATTTGATTGGTCTGATTTACTGGTGTAGAGCTAAGCACCCACCAGACAGGCTAATTAGAATATTGATAATTTGTTTATCTGCAGCGGCATTTAATCTTCTCGTTTGTCTCCCAGATTCGCATGCACTTTGTTGTCATTTTGTGGCGCATGCGCTTTTGGGAGCTTTGGAAGAGCTTCTGCGCCAAATTTGATTTATTGCGCGGAATTAGCTCTCAATAAATTGAATATAAAAAAGTGAATCTCGTCTTATTAATTCGGTCGCTATCAAAACGCTGATCGCGCAACATTGGTGACCCCGACGTGGTCGCGCCCGAAGTTCAATAAGTTTAATTGCCCCAGAAACTAAAAAAACTGCGGTACGAAAAACAAAACAAAACAAAAAGAAACATCTATTGGTTTTCGCGCTGGAAATTTACGGGAATCGGCAGCAGATTCAATAGTTCCACATCCAGACTCCAGGATGTGGAACTATTGAATCTGCTGCCGAAAGCCGGGAAAGGATGCTGCGGAGAAGAGCAGAGGTCACCTGCCCGGAGATGGAGGCGCTGCATCTTAAGGTGAAGGCTGCAGAGCGGAATGAGGATGGCACCATTATGGCGCTGGAGTCAGTGGGAAAGCGTTTGCGTGAGCGGTTCACCGCGCTTTAAGAAGATTTGGAGGAGCTTAACTTCAGCGAGATCGGGAGTGAGCTTTATTGGAGATTCTCGCAGCTGGCGACTGATGTGCAGGTGGACATTCATGTGGAGGTTGCCAAGCACTCCATGAGAATCGCTGTCCACTCCACACTTCTGGATAGTACCGGTGTCTCACCCATGCCATACAAGCCAGCCCCCTCCTTGCCACCGTTGCCGATGCCAACATTTAGCGGCGGCTACGTTGACTGTCCGGATTTCACCTAACAAAAATGGAGAAGCTCCGGTGGCTTATTTCATGAATGCGCGAGTCAGCCTTGGAGACGGTGAGGGCTCTGGAATTTACTGAATCGAACTACGATGTGGCTCTTCACCCATTGCGCAATCCGTTTAGTAATCGGCGATTCATTTTCCAGTCTCCAACGAGATCCTGCAGCTTCGTGTGGTCGAGCCGGGTTCTGTTGCTACGTTGCGGGAGCTGTCGGGTTGGTTCAATGGGCATATGCGGGCTCTCATGAGTTCCGAATCAGCTGCCGAGATCCAAGTGGGGAGACACTCTCGCCGGAAACAACGACAGTCTTCCGTCTTGGGAGTCCATGGCACGATTCTTGGAGCAAAGGGGCCGGACTCTTGAATGCGTCGACTTTTCTTTGGCTGCTTATCCACCAGCTAACCAAGTGGGCCGAGGGAGATCTTCGAATAACCGATCTTCGTTTTGGCACACGTGCTTCCTACATGTCCAACCTTCATTGCCTTACCAATTTGTCATCGGTACGACGAAGTGCGATGGCTGACCCACTGTTTTGTATGTTTGACGGATGTTCAGCTGCTCGTTGCCCAACGTGCAATCGCTGATATCATGCTTTCTTGCACCATTGCGGGCAGCTGCCCAGCTCTAACAATTCCCCACCACTACGACTCGTAGTCTAGGAGGCTTGGTTTCCGCCGCTGGTGTTGCCGTTGCTACCCCACCTTCCCAGTCAATCAACACGGTCTTGACGCAGGATCGCCCTACTGAAGTGCTTTTGCCAACCGCCAATATCCTCATCCGTGCTGGCATCCTGCCTTGCAAAGTGTTATTGGACTCTGGTTCACAAGTTCACCTTATCTCATCGCGGCTGGCAAGTCAACTTCAGCTTCGTCGCACCAAAAGCTGTGTAGCGGTCGCCGGTTTCGGCGGCGCTGAGTTTGCTACGGATGGATCCTCAGTTAATGTGTGTGTGAAGTCTCGACTAACCACATATTATGCGAACCTAGAGGCGGTTATAGTGTCTCATATTGCAGACTGTCAGCCCAGCCTTAAAATTGATATTTCGAAATGGAAGATTCCTCACGCTGGCTGATCCCAACTTCCACAGACCGCAGGGTGTAGACCTGCTGGTTGGAGCCGGCCTGTTCTTCAGCCTATTGGCAGTTGGCCAAATGGCCATTTAGGTCACTGCTTCCCAATTGCTCAAATTACACTATTTAGATGGGTGGCCTCTGGACGCAATGGACTGCCGCGGAAGGCTGCAGAAGGAGAGGAGGAGAAGAATCAACGTCCCGACCCCCTGCACTCGTTAGGAGAACTCGTTTCCCGCATTGGTCTATTGGGGGGAGCAATGCATGGTCAAGGGTTTGGAAGAAGTTGGTGTGCCCTGTGAGTTCTTAATCTTCTTAATGAAACTACGCAACCCGTGGATATCCCTTAAAAGATGTGACTGCTGCCCTTCCAGAATTGTAAATGAAGGCCCACCCTTCAATAGGGGGGAGGATGTTGGGCTAAGCAGCCACCAGATAATTAGAATAATTAGAATATTGATAATTTGTTTATCTGCAGCGGCATTTAATCTTCTCGTTTGTCTCCCAGATTCTCATACACGTTGTTGTCAGTTTGTAGCGCATGCGCTTTTGGGAGCTTCTGCGCCAAAGCGGTTCTCCTTATTGTTATATTTTGGGAGTTGTTATTGACGGGCCGCTATTTGTTTTATTGCGCGGAATTAGCTCTCAATAAATTGAATATAAAAAATTGAATCTCGTCTTTTTAATTCGATCGCTATCAAAACGCTTATCGCTCAACAACTGGCATGAGAAGATATAAATATCGCATTACATTTATTTTTATTTTTAAATTTATTTTATTTAAATTTTATTACACTTAGAAAATATTTTTCGACGTTTGCGTGCCGTGGAAATATCCGCCCGCTTCAACAAATCCGCCTCGGTATACAAGGCACTTTCTAAATTTAAGGAACAGTATGAGTAGACTTTTAAATAATCATAGAGTATCTGGCTGTACAGTTAGTTATTCAAGATACTAAGTAGATCGGTCCAATTTCACCGTGCATAACGCAGAATGTTATAGGAGTTATATTCGCCGCTGCCGGATTCAGTTTACTCAGGATCCGAAGCAGTTTTATAACTTTTTAAGCTCTAAGCGTAAACATGTATCTTTTCCTCCTCTGCTTACTTTTGAGAACTCTTATGCGAACACTGATTAGACAATGGCCGATCTCTTTGCAAAGTTTTTTCAAACTACGTATTCACCTAGCAGCAGCTCAGCTCAGCCTTACACTTATAATATCCAATCAGCCAATCTTATATTTTGCCCATCTTTCGATCAAATTGGTGTGTTATCGGATCTTCTTAAGGTCAAGCCCGTGTATTCGCCAGGCCCTGATGGAGTACCAGGCTGTGTTCTGAAGTACTGCGCTGAGGCACTGTGCAAACCGCTCGTTAAACTCTTTAATCTATCGCTGGAAACTTCGATCATTCCCCTTATGTGGAAGGAATCCTTCATTATTCCGCTGCATAAAAAATGAAAAATAATCCGACGCTGCTAATTATAGAGGCATCTCTAAATTGTCAGCAATTCCAAAGCTCTTTAGAAAACTTATCACTTCACATTTGCAACACCTATGTAGTTCAATAATAACTCCGTGCCAGCATGGCTTCATGAAGCGCCGCTCCACCACTACTAACTTATTGGAGCTAACATCTTTTATCACGGATGGCTTCCGGAATGGCTTACAAACAGGCGTCATTTACACTGACTTCAGTCAAGCATTTGACTCTGTTAACCATTTGCTTCTTATAAGTAAACTCAGTCTTTTGGGATTCCCAACTAATTTTCCTACCTGGATTTCGAGCTACTTATCTGGGAGAACCCAACGTATCTTCTTTAAAATGCTCACGTTTAGTCCGCGCAACATCTTGTGTGCCCCAAGGAAGCCATCTAGAACCCCTACATTTTACACTGTTTATTAACGACTTGCCCCTTACCTTAACTAATTCACTTGTACTTATGTACGCTGAGGTTAACCTATGCCTTCAGTATAAATTCGCTACGGCCCAGTCTAGACTTCAATCCGATTTGGATAAACTTTAAAATTGGTGTTTAGCAAATAACCTAAAGCTTAATGGATCGAAATGTAAACTCATGTCTTTTTACCGATCTAGGCCTCTCCAGGCTATGTACTTTCTCTATTGGAACGCCTTAGAACTATTAACTCAGGGTAACGATCTAGGTGTCCTATTAGATTTGAGACTTAAATTTACCGACCATATATCTACCATGGTCAATAAAGCTATGGGTGTGCTTGGTTTCATTAAAAGATGGTCAAAAGAATTTAATGACCCGTACATAACTAAAACGTTATATACATCATTGGAAGTCCTTTCAAATTTGTATATAACATGCAAAAGGGTGCAATATTCAAGCACAAGACGAATATTAATTTGTCTTTTCTCGACTTTCAATTTTTTGCACAAACACCTGCGGTTCTGAGTTCGGATCCTTTAATCCTGCGGGTACTTTCCTAGTACACACTTTTTAAAACTAAAGGTGGCTGTTTACTTTAAAATTTCCAAAACGACGAAAAGAAAAAATACAAGCAATCAGCTAGACGTTATAATTCGATATATTCAACAAAAAGAACCTAAACCTAGCTTATCTATTCCGGCGACACGGGGCGAATTCGCAAGAGAGCGCAATTGAGCTTTTATTTCGCTCCCGCTCCACCCTATGCTAACTTAGACTAGACTTCAATTAGTTCTTGACATCAGTATTTAATTATGCTTATCTAATTACTAATATAATCTTATCTGATTATGCTACAATTAGATATATGTCGGATCGTCTATAAATCGTATGTAGTTGTTCCAAAATGGTGACCAATAGGTCGTATTGGTCCGATCTACTGGAATATGAAGATATAAACATTGCCTTACAGCAAATTGATTATACTTTGCATATACGTTTCGACGCTTGCGTGCCGTGGAAATATCCGCCCGCGTCAACTAATCCGCCTTGGTATACAAAGCACCTATTAAATTTAAAGAATTTCATGAGTATACATTTAAATAAACATACATTTTCTGGTTAGTTATTCAAGATACTTAGTAGCTCGGTCGAATTTCACCGTTTCACGAAGAATGTTATAGGAGTTATATTCAGAATAGTTAGAGTTTTATATAGGGGGATTCAAAGCCGTTTTATAACTTTTTAAAAACTAAGCGAAAAACATGTATCGTTTCATTCTCTGCTTTCGATTGAGAACTCATATGCGAACACTAATCGATCACAACGTATTCACCCAGCACCAGTCCATTTCAGCTTTACACTTATTATATCCAATCAGCAAACCTTATATTTTGCCCATCTTTCGATCAAAGTGGTGTGTTATCGGATCTTCTTAAGGTCTAGCCCGTGTATTTGCCAGGCCCTGATGGAGTACCAGGCTGTGTTTTGAAAAACACAGGCTCTGTGCAAAGGCTCTGTGCAAACCGCTCCTCTTTATTCTATCGCTGAAAACTTCGATATTTCCTCTTATATGAAAGGAATCTTTCATTATTCCGCTGCATAAAAAAGGGAAAAAATCCGACACTGCAAATTATAACGGCATCTGTAAATTGTCCACACTTCATAAGCTTTTTGAAAAACTTATCAGTCCACATTTGCAACACCTATGTAGTTCAATAATAACTTTGTACAAGCATGGCTTCATGAAGCGCCGCTCCACCACTACCAACTTATTGGAGCTAACATCTTTTATCACGGATGGGCTCCGGAATGGCTTACAAGCAGACGTCATTTACACTGACTTCAGTAAAGCATTTGACTCTGGTTTAGTCCGCCCAACATCTTGGGTGCCCCAAGGAAGCCAACTAGGACCCCTACAATTTTACACTGTTTATTAACGACTTGCCCCTTACCTTAACTAATTCACTTGTACTTATATACGCTGATGACGTTATTTATTTATTGAAGTAACAATTATCTTTTATTTATATATACAATTTTAAAATTAATTAATTATAATTAAGAATTAGGAAAATTATTCAAAAGAAAAACAAACAATTTCGATTTTATTACATCAAGGGATAATTCAGGGGAAAATAAATGGGACAATAGATTATAATTTTTACAGATAACACGAAAAGGATCATGATCCGCAAAATTTGATCTACAAATTGGTAACCAAAGGGGTCGGAAGGACCTGGTTGACCTATTTGGAACAGAAAATTTTAACTTTTCAAGTAAAAGATTAGAGTCAACATGACCAAGAATGAGTTTATGAAGGAGCATGGCCCCAGCACAAGTACGACGTACCTGCAATGGTGGCAGGTTTAATATCTTTAGCCGATAACGATATGGTGGAAGAAGACCATCTGAGTCCCAGTTTAAATATTTAAAGAAACTGATTTTGCACTGATTCAATACTTTTTTGATGAACCATATACTGCGGACTCCAAACGCATGAACAGTATTCAAGGATCGGACGAACCAAAGAGATATACAACGTTTTAGTGGTAAAGGGATCATCAAACTCTTTTGACCAGCGCTTGATAAATGCAAGTACTCCTCTGGCTTTATTAACTGTAAGAGAAATATGCTCATTAAACTACAGCTTGTGATCGAAAAGAACTCCAAGACCATTCATTAAGGAAACACGATCTAAAAAGTGATTCCCAAGTGAGTACGAGATGACATGAGGCGTGCTACGGTTAAACGTCATAACCTTGAATTTTGAGCAGTTTAGTGAGAGGAGATTATTAGAGCACCACAAGAATACTTCGTCAAGGTCAAACTGTAGATGTCTATGAAGAAAGTGGTCAGAGTAAGAAAAACAGAGCTTCACATCATCAGCATACATAAGTGTAGTAGCATAGCTCACGACACTAGGCAAGTCGTTAACAAAGAGGATAAACAGAAGAGGTCCTAAGTGACTGCCTTGCGGAACACCAGATGTTACTTTTATAACATGAGATGTGATGTTCTTGAACAAAACTCGCTGCGTACGATTCGATAGATATGAAGTCATCCACTTTATGATGACAAATTACAAATTTGTCCAACGCGTTGTGGATTACATAATAAAAATAATCAGTAGCAGCATCAATAGAGTTAAAAGATGAATGATATTCCCAGTCAATTCCAGCTAAATGATTGCGAAGAGCGTTGTAATCCGTTTTTCGGAAACATTTAGAACGATACTGAGCCTCATAGTTATGCATATTAGGGACATCAATTAACACCGAAATTAATAGTGTGGGATGGTGTACATCTTCAGGAAGCGACAGTGGTGAAGACCGATTTACAGTGACAGAGGATATTCTATTACAGAAAATAAGGTCTAGGGACCGGCTAAGTGTGTTAAGGATGGTGTTAATCTGGGAAAGAGCAATTTCATTTAATTCATCAATGAAGTCGTTATGGCAACTAGAATGCAAGGAATTGTCATCTTCACACAGGATCCAGGAGATTTGGGGAAGGTTGAAATCACCCATGATTAGGACAAAATCAGAGTCATTGCAGAGTACCGCCTCATCAGAGGCGGGATACAAATATGGCTTTACGAGGTGCAACAGGAACCTGGAGGTTTTCCAACGATGGAGGATCCAGGACAATAGGTGGAACAAGACTCATTGACGATTCCATTGGCTGACTTGGTGAATGGATCACTTCCACAGGAACAACAGGAGGCGATGAAGTATTAGGAGTTAAGAATTTATCCGAATGAATCACATGAGAAGCAGGAGTGCCCAATAGATTGACCGCCATCGGGTTGTTGTTTGAAATTTTTCTCTTTGGAGATTCACTTTATAACTTGAGACCAAAGAATTGGGTCTCAAGTGTAAGGAATTGCTCATTAAGTGCAGAAAATTGCTTACGGACATCAAGAAAACCGTTTCTCGTCTGCTTCATGAAGGTCTCAGACTCAATCTCTCTGCAGGCAATACAAGACCATGTCAGACCAACATTCTTAGTGATGAGATAGCTTATCCGTCCATTGTGCCCACCACCAGCACATTTAATATGTGAGCAGTTGTTGCAAAGCCAGCAGGACAGATACGAGTCTCCAGTGATGGATCCTCCAACCTCGCATTTCTTAGCAGTGCAAATTAGACTCATTATTGACTGAGATTTGTCCACTGTAGTGAGAGCGAGAAGAGTTCAATGGTAGAGTTCAAAGAGTTCAGTGGTAGAGAGGCACGTTCGAATCAGGCACGTCGAAGAGAATACGTAACAAAAGAGATACGAATGTGACGAATAACCGCTTCAGAGTAACAATGATATAACGGGATTACTCAATTGGAGAATAGACTCAGGAATATATGTATATATATATAAATATTCGCAGAGCACGGCAGAAGTAATATTGAAGAATAATATTATTTTTAAGAAGTATGTGGATAATGAACTATGTAAGTCAATTATCTCCGACAATGATACGCGAAAAGAGGAGTCTCGTATCAAATATATATGTAGATATATGTAGGTAATAAGATGAGAGCAATCGCAAAAACACGTCGGGATACGGCAAAGTCAGACGAAAGAACGTACGCCTTTAGTATAAATTCGCTACGGCCCAGTCTAGACTTCAATCCGATTTGGGAAAACTTCAAAATTGGTGTTTAGCAAATAACCTAAAGCTTAATGGATCGAAATGTAAACTCATGTCTTTTTACCGATCTAGGCCTCTCCAGGCTATGTACTTTCTCTATGGGAACGCCTTAGAACGATTAACTCAGGGTAACGATCTAGGTGTCCTATTAGATTTGAGACTTAAATTTACCGACCATGTATCTACCATGGTCAATAAAGCTATGGGTGTGCTTGGTTTCATTAAAAGATGATCAAAAGAATTTAATGACCCGTACATAACTAAAACGTTATATACATCACTGGTCCGTCCGATTCTTGAGTATGGATCGTGTGTCTGGAGTCCTCAATATGGAGTACACCAAGATCACATTGAATCTGTACAAAAAAACATCCTTACTTTTGCTCTTAGGGGACTTAATTGGGATGCAAATCTTTACCTCTCCTCTTATCATAGTAGACTTTTACTAATCAACTTACCATCATTAACAAATCGTAGAACGATGCTGGGTGTCATGTTTCTATATAATCTTATTTATGGAAATATAGACAGCCAGCATTTACTAACACGCTTAAATTTTAACATTCCTAATAGAAGGACCAGAAACTTTCGTCCTCTACTCCTCAGCCATTGTAGTTCGACATATGCCCAACACGATCCGTTCAGGGTATTATGTTCGGACTACAATAGTCTCTACCACATCTTGTCACTTTGCTCTACTAACAATCTTAAATCGCTTATCTTAACCTCCTTATCTGTGCAACACTCTTCCTCGTAATATCTTTCTCCTAATCCTCGCTTATCTATCTCGGATTTACTCCCGCGATTCGAGCCGTACGTTACGCGGCAGCGTCCCTCGGTCAGTTGGACGGGAGGTGGGCTGTACGTATGCAGTGGGAACCACGCGCAAAAATAAAAATTGCAGTTGCTGGGTGGGAGTCATCAGCTGTATTGAAGGCAATACATAAGGACATAATCCTTGTCTTGGTTGTGATTGTTAATTCTTCCAAATCGGCTCCAAAATCATCCATTTCGTCTAATGGCTTGATCTGGTCATGCAACTCATTTGCTTTAGAAATTGTCTCATCTAAAGCCCGAATTCTGCATCCTAGCTCAAACTTTTCTAGAGGAAGTGATCCAGCTTCCAAAAGTTCTTCTAACCGGCGAATTTTTTTAATTTAACATTTAATCTTCTTTTTAAGTCATGAAGGGTCGTATAATTAATTTTGGGTTTATTACTCTCCATTCTATAAAGTTATTTCTTTTCCAAAAAAGAAGCGACTTCGATGCAATTTAAACTTTTATAAAAATTTTTAAATTTTAGAAAATAAATAAAATTAAATACTTTTTAATTTTAATTTCGGTACAAAATAAACGAAAACAATAATAATTAATTCATTTAATAAATTACTTTTATTTAAAATTTTTATTTTAAAGTAATTCTGTGAATAATAATTTTTTTTATTTGTTATTAATTGATAGTCGAATAAATCTATAGTCGAAGCACTGAGTATTTTAATATTTCTTCGCCAGTGATAACGAAAACCATATACCGCACCAAATGGTAGGGTATCGCGTCACTTGGCGTTTCGTTGAAAAGGCGCCAAAAATGCATATACCATATACATGCATACATACAGCAGCGGATAACGGAGGGAGGCGAAAACGATAAGTTCACCGCTATTTATGCACAAATATATAAAATAATTTTTTGGCACCACTTTATCTATTTTATTGGCAAATATTTACAGTATCAAGAACGACGGGTAGGGGGCGACAGTAATTTTGGAAAAATTCTTTTTTTTTTTTCATACTTTTATCTTTTATTTGTTGGATTTTCTCTTATTTAGAGACTAACAACAATTTTAAAAATCTTAATCTAATACATAATTAGTTTATCTTTGTAAACATCTATACTATGGGGCCTCCGATTTCAACGGGCTGGAAGGTCATTTCTTCTTAATCGGGATTGTTGACTAACTTGGTTTAGCGATGTGGCTAGAGGATTTTGGTGCGTGGAGAGTTTCCTTTTGTATTTTTCCTGGAGCTCAGAAATTTCGACTTTGACGAGAGGTATACCTAGGTCTCTATGGATATCTTCATTGCGAATATACCATGGAGCTCCAGTGATGGTTCTGAGCACTTTGGACTGTGCCCTTTGGATAACGTCTGTATTGCTACTGCTTGTATTGCCCCAAAGTTCGGAGCCATACTTCCAGATAGGATTTATGACTGAATTGTAGAGTAGTACTTTATATTCCAGTCGAAGTGGGGAACGAGGATTGATAAGCCAGTGCAGTCCTTCTTAATTGGTCCCGTTTCGCTTCAATATGTTTTTTCCACGTAAGACGCCTGTCCAGGTGGACGCCGAGATATGTGACCTCATTCACAGAGGGGACTATGGTATTGTTTAGAGTTAGAACGGGGCAGTTTTGTCTGTTGAGAGTAAAGGTAAGGTGTTTAGAATTTTGACCGTTTATCTTTATACGCCAGTCCGCCATCCACTTTTCTATTAGTGCAAGGTGAGAGGAGAGGCTTCTGGATGCCTCCAGCGGGCATTTAGATCTTTTTAGTATGGCTGTATCATCGGCGAATGTTGACATAGTTAGACGCTGGTCTGTTTGGATATCTTCTGTATATAGAAGATATAGGGTGGGGCCGAGGACGCTTCCTTGGGGTACGCCCGCCTTAATTTCAAACTCTTCTGTTGTAAAGTTTTTTTGTTTTACAGTGAACACTCGATTAAGCAGGTATGTTTTGAGCAGCTCATGACAGTTTTGTGGGAGTAATAGTTTTAGTTTATACTGAAATATGTTTGGTTTTATTTTGTATTGATATATGTTTGGTTTTGTTTTGTATTGAAATATGTTTGGAGTTTATTTTATTGGAGCAGCAATGGTGCCGCTCCAACGATCGAAATGTCTCTGATTTTTACAATATTCTTTAAGTCTAATTAAGGCTAAGTCTCAAAGCTGCGCTGCTCGCAGGCAGCGGCAGAGAGACGGCTACGTATCTATATACTATGCGCTCTCAAGTGTAGGCGCGAGGGGTATGCATATGCTGTCCGATCGGATCATATTTCGGCCACTTAGGAGTTATGACCGGGACTTTGAAATATGTAAACACTGCAACAAAGTGTTACAGTGCGTACCCTTTAAGTATTTTCGGTACAGTGGGTATTTAATATATGTGCATACTACATCTCCCTCCTTTTGAAAAATAACGGAATATATTGAAGTTATTTTTATAATAAAAATTTCTAATGAATACATTCTCTCCTTTTTTTTTTATTTGTTTTCGATTATCTTTTCAGAATTAAAGAAAATGAAATTAATAAAAAATATTTTTATTTATTTATTTATATGTGTGTGTCTTTGTATGGCCATACTAAGTACAATTTATGAAATAAATATTTTTAATCTATCCTTATGAACTGTTTGTTTCTTATGTTTATTATTATACCCTTGCAGAGGGTATTATAATTTTGGTCAAAAGTGTGCAACGCAGTGAAGGAGACATCTCCGACCCTATAAAGTATATATATTCTTGATCAGGATCACCTCCTGAGTCGATATGAGCATGTCCGTCTGTCCGTCTGTCCGT
>JAJJHT010011857.1:700552-744800 GCA_021223865.1 Drosophila pandora
TTGAAACAAAAGACAAAATATTGAAGCCATACGTCCCAATCAGTTTTATCAACCGATATGTAAGATCGTTTGTACTCATTGAAAGTTCTACGACTTCTTTCTATTGTTCCAACTGTCTGGTGTTCCAACTGTTTAAATATTTGCACAAATCGTCTATAATTGAATTCTTATATTCTGTTCCCATGTCCGTAATGAACGTCTTCATTGGACCGTACTTCAGGATAAAAGATTCAAATATTGCTTTAGCGACAGTATTAGCATTTTTATTTGGAACAGGTATGGCAACTAAATACTTAGTTAAATCACATATTAAAGTGACTGCATACTCATTGCCATTTTCTGATTTTGGCAATGGACCAATGGTGTCCACTATCACTCTGTCGAAAGCATTTATTGGTGTGTCTGTAATTGTTAAAGGAGTCTTTATGTGTTTAGTTATTTT
Organism: Drosophila pandora; assembly: GCA_021223865.1. Lineage (NCBI taxonomy): Eukaryota > Metazoa > Arthropoda > Insecta > Diptera > Drosophilidae > Drosophila > Drosophila pandora. Next base: position 700,995 of record JAJJHT010011857.1, read on the forward strand.
GGCTTTCTGGCATTTTTGACATTTTCTTACGTACTCAGTTATATCTTCAGACGTGCCTTTCCAGTAATAGTGTCTTCTTACTTTGGCCAAAGTTTTTGATATGCCAGTATGACCTCCTTGAATTGGATCATCATGAAATGTAGACAAAATTGCTTCTTTTTCTTTTAAATTTGTTATTTGGGTCACCGGGTTGAGTAGCGCTACTCTTAATGTTTTCAAGATTTTATTGCCCATTAATTTAAAATTATCTATTGAAGTATGTTCAAAGATATTTTCCCACGGTGCCACTTTGAGTTGGCAGATTTTATGTATACCGGCTTGCATTTCAAGCCTTTGGAAAAATTGATCTAAGTCAATAACTCCATTAGTATATAAATCGCTAACATCATATCTTGCAGTAATTTTTCTGCCTTGTTTAAATAAACATAACGATTTTTTAACTGCAAGGTCACTACATTACGTACTTCATCATTGTTTATGACGTCTTATACGTTGGGCTTAGAAGCTTTATTTAAAGATTACATAGGCAATTCTTGTTTTTGATTTTCCGCGCGGAATTTTTGTCTACTTTGATATCTGGTAGTGACTTTCAATATATTTCTAGTTATATTTTGTAGATCTTTGATGGTTATCCTTGATAAAGCATCAGCTACATAATTATCTTTTCCACTTAAATATTCGACTGTAAAATCGTATTCTTCTAGTTCGAGCCTCATACGTGTCAGTTTAGAACTGGGATTGATCATTGAGAAGAGGTATATTAAAGGTCTGTGGTCTGTTTTTATTAAGAAATGTTTTCCATATATATATGGTCTGAAATGTAATATCGCCCAATGAATTGCAGCTAATTCTTGCTCAGTAGTACATTTGTTACTTTCACCTTTTGTAAATTCTCTTGATGCGTATGCAATGGGAAGTTGGAGACCATTATGGTTTTGAGCTAAAACCGCTCCACATGCTTGCTTACTTGCATCTGTTATTATACAGAATTCTTTAGTGAAATCTGGATATTGTAGCAAGGTAGGTTCCATAAGTTTTGTTTTTAAGTATTGAAATGCATTTTCACACTCATCCGTCCATTTAAAAGGAACATTCTTTTTACATAATCTTGTTGTGTGCCGTGAATAGTCGGCGAAATTTTTTATAAAACGTCTATAATAGTTACAAAATGCTACGAAACGTCTAGCACTGTCCGCGTCGTGCAGAACTGGGTAGTTCATAATGACATCGTATTTCTTGACATCTGGAAGTATTCCTTTATCAGTGCATTTATGACCTAGAAAAGTCACTTCATGCATAAAAAATGAACATTTTTCTGGACGTAACTTTAGGTTGTATTTCCTACATTTCTCAAAAACATCTGTTAAGTTCTTAAGCATATGTTTTTCGGAACAGCCAATTACTATTAAGTCATCCATATAAAGGAATGCTTGAGAAGGTTCTAGACCAAAGAACGCAATAGTCATCATTCTCTGAAACGAATTAGGGGCTTGGTTGCAAAGGGTAATAGCGTGAAACAATATGAGCCGTTGCTCGTTGAAAAGGACGTTATATCTCTTGAGCCTTTTTCGAGTTCAATTTGATGGAATCCTGACATTAAGTCAAGACATGAAAAGTATTTTGCTCGACCTAGTTGATCTAAAATGTCATCAATTCTGGGTAATGGGAATTTATCAGATAGTAATTTTTTATTTATCTGGCGGTAGTCAATTACTAATCGCCATTTCTTAACATTTGACCCGGGGGATGATTTCTTAGGAACAAGTAACAATGGGCTATAGTATTCAGATACTGACGGTTCGACAATCCCGTCAGAGATTAATTTACCTACTTGCTTTTGTATTTCATTCACATGACTATGTGGGCTTCGATAGTTCTTTATATATACGGGTTCATCATCTTTTAATATCAGTTTCTGTTTATAAAAATTATTTGTGGTATTGTGTGGTAAGTATTGAATGATTCGGTTTCCAATCCGAATATATCGCTATACTGGGTGCATAAGCTAGAAAGCTATGACTTGAACTGTGGAGGGAAGTTTTTTGAAAGTTGTGATAGTACGGATTTTTTTCTATTGTCTGAATTTGTGTTGACTACATCGTAGTTCGAAAGTGATTCATATGTTAGGTTATCGGTATAGACTACTTGGTCGGTATTTGTTGTGTTTAGTAGTCTTATGAAGGCATTATTAGATTGTTGCTATGGAATTTGCAATATAGATGTCATGCTGAATTTCCTGATTTGGAATAAATACACTGTCTTCTTTTGAGTTAAGCTCAATTTTCCGAATAACTTGGGATCTTGCTGGCAGAAGTATTGAATTATTGCCAGAACTATGAGTTATTGGTACATTAATTTGAAATTTTAAATTATTGGGTCTAATTATAAGCCAATCTTCAGATGGCTTGAAGTCTAATTGACAGTTGAATTTTTTTATTAAGTCGATGCCTATTATTCCATCGCATGGAATTGGGAAATGTGAATTTAGGATATGAAAATCGTATGGAATTATGTATTTAGTTGTCAGTATCTCCAAAGAAACTAATCCTTTGAATTTGGTTATTTCTTGACTTATGACTTTTATGTCTATGATGTGATCATCTTGGATGTTTTGGAAGTTATCCGAAGTTTCTTTTAAAATGGAAATGTCTGCACCTGTATCTATTAAAAAGATTAGCTCTTTTCCTGTAGCTACATTGAAAAATGAAACGAATATATTTTGGCTGAGATTAATGGTGTGAACTCTGACTTCTTTTATTATTGAGTATTTAAAGGGCTTTGGGAGTTTCCCGAAGTGTTTTGGTTAGTATTTTGTGTAATTCTGACATTGCTTTGATTATTGCCATTGGGGCCTTGGTACGAGTTGCCACCGCCTCTATAGTTTCCTCTATATTGACCTCGTCCTCCCCTGTTATTTTGGTTGTTGTAGTTATTGTTGTTATTTTGGTAATTGTTGTTGTAGTAATTGTAATTACCACGAGAATTACCTCTATAATTTCCACGTCCGCGATTTGAGCCGCGCTGTGGATAATTCTTGAAATATAGGACAGTATTTGACTGTCCAGTTGCTTCGGTGCAACTATTGACAAATTTGGAAACAGCATCGTTCATAGTACTAAAGGTGCCAGCTTGCATGATAAGTTTTACCTTATCGATTGTGCAATTTTTAGTCATTGCTTTGACTGCATGCTGCGAGGAATAACTTCTGGCTAGCTCTAAAGGTAAACCATCCGTTATATATGCACCTTCTAAGGCTTTCGTCATCTGCTCAATTTCTTGTGTATATTGGTTAGCAGTTTTATTGCGCTGCTGTAGGTTCATCAGCTTTGCTGATAATACTTCTACAGTTTCGCCCTTGACGTTGCCTCTTAGTTTAGAAATCACTTCAGTAATTGTTGTTTCATTACCGATTAGATTTCTGGCGACACCTTTTAGCTTTGTTTTTATTATGGAGACAGCTAATTCTTCGTTGTCGCCTTTTATTGATTCTATTATTTGTAAAGCATCAATGAAACTTGTTAAATTTTCAGCCTTACCATCAAAAACTGGTATAAGCTTGGATGCTGTATTAATAAAATCAATATTTGATTGTGCCATTGTGACAAAGTTAATTATTTTGTTTTCTATTACACTGAAGGTATCTGTTGAATTGTCCAGATCAGTGTATACCGCTGGAATAGTAAGATTATTCAAATCTTCATCCTCTATTTTGAGGTTTACTTTGGGAAGCTCTTCAGACTCTGATTCATTCGCTTCTGTTGATTCTGAGTCAGGTGCAGTGTCAACTGCTATTGGGGTGTTTAGAACGGTTGGTACCGATATTTCTAAGCTGTACTTTTGTTTAACAAATATTAAATTAGATCGTAGTCGAATCAAAAGTTTCGATACCAGTGACCAATGATCCTGATTTAACCTTTCCCTGTGATTATGTATTAGCATTCGTTCTTCATTAAAGCACTCTACTAATATTTCAACATGCTTCCTAACCGTGTTCTTTTGAATAGGTCTATTCTGGGTTAGTGACTTATAGGATCTGTCAAAATTAGTTTTAATGTTTGATAATTCTGTGTATAATTTGTTCCATTCCATGCCTTTAGTTTGGCCGTACTTTGTGAGAGGAATATATTGACATATTTATTATTTTATTTTATTTTTTTTTTATTTCATTTTCTTAGATTTTTAGGTGCTAACATTTATGTGTAATCTGTTGTTTGTGCTATATATATTTTTTCTTATTTTTATTTATTTTGCTGCTTATATTTTATCCAGGTCATTTCCCCGGCTCATATACCTTTTTTTCAGACAATTATTATGCAGCTTGTAAATCTTATAAAAAACAGGGGCGCACATAATAACGACAATGATTACTAAAAGTACATGTACCCAATATAGATCAACGTTGGTAGATTCTACCTTGTTGATGACATTGGCAGTGGAATCCACTGTTTTTATGTCCAACGTCATTTTGGTGGGTTTTGCATTTTTTTTTTATTTGTGTTTCATTAAAATTATAAAGATCTTCTGTTGACAATTTACTTATCGCATTACTGCGCATTTAAGTTAACAAGCTTCCTACCTAGTTTTTTGCGTAGCTTTACAGGCTACACGTCTAATCGAGCAGAAAAGGTTCCGCAATTTTACAAAATATTATATTATGGATATAAAAAAAATATGCATCGCAGTGCAATCAAAAAAAATATGCAGCGCAGTGCATGGAGAAAAAAAAAAAATTTGCTCCCAGGCTTGGTTTACTTCTTCCTTCCTTCCACGTCAGCTGGTCGTCGCCGGTTTGGCTACGCTGACGCTCCCTCGAGGGCGCAGGTGGCGGTCGTGCCTCCCACGCTTGCTATTTGCTGCTACTGTTCTGGGTTGGTTTTCGCATTAGTCTTCGGCTTTACGCATGTGCAATTGCATGCTGCAGAGTTGAGAGGTCCGGGGCAGTCGGTCAGGCAGACCTGTGGTCGTTTCGGCAGAGGCTTGGAAATATTTTGTGTCGATATTAGTTTTTGGTTTATAACTTTAATTTGATATTCCGAGTGAGTTGTGTTCTGTGGTACTCTGTTTTGGAGGGTTTCTCTTAAAAATTCAAGCTCGTTATATAGCTTTTGCGCCGTCGTCCATGCGGGCGGTGTTGATTGAGCAAATAGCAGCCACTTTATGCGGGCTATTCTTTTGTTGATTTTTTTTTTTAGACCTCCACGTACCATTGTGCACACTCTACTCACTCAGACGTTTTTCGTATGATGTATTTTCCTTTAAATCCTTTTGCATTTTTCCATCCTTTGGTTGCGAATATCTTCAGATTCCTAATTCCTCCTGGACTCATGTCACGGTCGCCATGAAATATGTTTGGTTTTATTTTGTATTGATATATGTTTGGTTTTATTTTTTATTGAAATATGTTTAGAGTTTATTTTATTGGAGCAGCAATGGTGCCGCTCCAACGATCGAAATGTCTCTGATTTTTACAATATTCTTTAAGTCTAATTAAGGCTAAGTCTCATAGCTGCGCTGCTCGCAGGCAGCAGCAGAGAGACGGCTACGTATCTATATACTTATGTATATTGCTATGCGCTCTCAAGTGTAGGCGCGAGGGGTATGCATATGCTGTCCGTTCGTTGCAATTATGCCGACGCTAGCATTTCCCGTGTGTGGGCTAAGCCATAACGATCGGATCATATTTCGGCCACTTAGGAGTTATGACCGGGACTTTGAAATATGTAAACACTGCAACAAAGTGTTACAGTGCGTACCCTTTAAGTATTTTCGGTACAGTGGGTATTCAATATATGTGCATACTACAATACATAAGTCCTTGCAGCCAGACACGGTCAAATGCCTGGGATATGTCCAGAAATATAGCAGAACAGTATTCTCGCTGTTCATAGGCGGTTCGAATTTCAGATGTGATACGGTTCACCTGCTCTATGGTGCCATGCTTTTCTCGGAAGCCAAATTGAATTTCGGGGATTATATTATTCGAAGTCATATAAGGCGTGATACGGAGCAGTAGAAGTTTCTCAAAAAGCTTTGATAAGCATGAAAGTAGGCTTATTGGTCTATATGAAGAGGCCAAAGCTTTGTCTTTCCCTGGTTTCGGTATCATTATTATAATGAATTTTTTCCATTGTTGTAATGAATAGAATTTTTATATAATTGATAGCGCACGCAGGGAGCTCCATGATCATTTTCGGCGCAATGAGGTCATACCCTGGAGACTTATTTGGCTTGAGGTGCTCTTTGATGACCTTAGTGATTTCAGTTGTTTGAAATTCTATAGCTGGAATTGGATCTGAAATTGGTAGCTCTTGAAGAATGAAAGAAGAGGCTGCTTGATTTGGAGTAAAAACTTTACAAAGGTGACTAACGAAGACGCTTGCTTTTTCTTCATCGCTGCGCGCCCAAGATCCATCTGGTTTTCGAAGGGGCATATCTGCTTCTATGGGCGGCTTTAAGTTAGGATGGGCTTTGCATAGAGGACACCTGGTACTTTTTGGGGAAAGCTGTTCTATGTATGATTTTTGAGCAAGTTCTTCTCTGCTCCGTAGGACCTTTGTGAGCCTTCGTGTCGCTGTTTTTAGCCTTTCCTTTGAAGAAGGGGATCTGTGTGCCTGCCATTCACGGCGGAGATGCCGTTTTTCCCGGACTAGATTTTCTATGTAGGAATTTGTGGCGGAGTATGGAGGTTTTTCTGTGGTCGCAGGAGTCGAGAGCTTTGCTGCTGAGGTCATCATGTCTTCCAGGTGGTTGACTGCATCTTGAATGTCCTTGCTACAGTTAATTGATGGTCTTATGTTTATGTGAGAGCTTATGTACTTTTTGTACCTAAGCCAGTTTGTCCTTTTTGATGTGAGATAAATTTGGTTATTTTGTAATTCCGCATGTTGAAATAGGTGAAGAAGGACAACTGAATGGTCAGACGATAAGTCATCCAAAGGTTCGGCTCGAATGATGCTTCGTGGAATTTTTCTAGTGATCGCAAAGTCAATTAGGTCTGGCTTCTTCCGTGGGTCCGCTGGCCAGTATGTAGGCTTTCCCGGTGATAGAAAGTCTAGTTTATTTCCTGGCTGTATCAATGCGATGTATAGTTGTTGGTTAGGCGAGAACCCCAGTGAGGGTGCTTGGCATTGTAGTCGCCGCCTGCTATAAAGCAATCGCCTAGTGTATCAAAGAATTGCATAAACTCCAAATCAGATATGCAGAAACGTGGTGGGCAGTATATTGCAGCTAGGTTTAGATGACCTCCCACGGTCTGAATTCGTATTGAAGTTGACTGCAAGGAATTTGTAGCAACTCGTTGTAGCAACTCGAGGGAATGGTGTTTTATGCGCTGCTTTATGAGGATCCCAGTTCCTCCATGAGCCTTCCCATCTGGATGATGTGTTGCATGAAATATATATCCCGTTAGATAGAAGTTGTTTTTGTTCGTTAGGTGGGTTTCGGAGAGGAGCATAATATTGATATTATTATCATCAAGAAATGTCTTCAGTTCATTTTTGCGCTTTGAAATGCCGTTAGCATTCCATAGACAGATTCTCAAATAAGCCATCTAATTGGATTTTTGCTTGACTAAAAGCTCTTATTTCTTTAAATGAATGTGCACAAGCTGTTGGTTTAGTTTTTCCTGATGGCATTTCAATTTTAATTTTTGAATTTAATAAATTTTGATTTTGTGTTAGTTATTGGACACTATAAGTTCGAGACTTATGTGTGTCCAAAAGCGTCCTTTCGCGATTTCTAGAGCACACCACTTCTTTTGCTTTTTCACTGTGTTTTCTTGTATTTACATAGCTGCTGGTGGAGCAGCACAGAAACACGTCCACTCTCTCTCGCGACTTATTACTAGAATAATTTATGCGTTTTAATTTTGTCAACAGGCAATTGTTCATTTATATTAGCAATATTTTACGTATGCGCCAAGAATTGAAGGGAGGGTGCAATATTCCAGCACAAGACGAATATCAGTTTGTCTTTTCTTGACTTTCAATTTTTTGCACAAATACCTGAGACTACTTTCCTAGTTCACTCAATGGAGGTGCAGGGCATGGCGCTGAATAAATCCAGTTGATTAATAAATGTTGCTTCGCGACGCGAGCTTTATTTTTGTTTTCTATGTATTCTCTGTGTCACTGTCACTAGTTGCTTTAATTTATAAAATTAATAAACAAGTCCAGCCGGGGCGCCAAAATGTTAAATGAGATTATTTTATCTCAACAATTTTTAAAAACAAAAGGTGGCTGTTTACTATAAAATTTCGAAACCGACGAAAAGAAAAGTACATGCACTCGGCTAGACGTTATAATTCGATATCTATTCGCTTATCTATTGCGGCGAAGCGGGGCGAATTCGCTAGAGAGCGCAACTGAGCTTTTATTTCGCTCCCGCTCCGCCCTATGCTAACTTAGACTAGTATCACTTCCAATAAGTATGAGAAAGAGGACATTGCGGCTAATCCGAACGCTTTTTTTGCTTCAATCTGTTGAAGTTCTGGTGAGAGATTAAGCTGGGGACTCGATGGCCACTTATCTTCCGGTTCTTTTAAAAACGATGGACCTGTAAACCACTTTATCTGCCACTTTATCTTCTGTTTATTTGATAAATGCCGCCACGTGATATGAGGCAAGCTGTTTGCCGCAGTGAAACATTAAGTCTGGCTTTTTAAGCCATAGATCCTGCAATATGACCTTTTCTTTAGGAGCATCATCTTTAGGAACCCAAGCGTAGACGGTAAGAAAATTGAACGTAATTGAATTAGTAATTTGATTGTGAAATAAATATTTGGAGCCATGTGGAATGGAAAATAACGATGGACGGTTAAATTCATCCTGGACATCAATCAATGGAAGGGCGAAGGTACGGAAAGGTCTAGATTGCGATGACGCAAATTCTCAGCGGGCACAGTGCTTCATCAGCTGTCTCCATAAATTTGGCCATGAATAGGACCCTTTCTGATCAAGCCTTTGCCATATATCCACCGGCCGGAGGCCGCTGAAAAATATGACTGGAAACAATATCATTATATATAGAACAGTTCAGTTGTTATGATTATTAGCTCAATTGTTATTGTGCGCCCACCCTCGTGAAGTCGATCGGTCCTCTTCCGTCATACGATAGTATTGTCCCTCTCTCCCGGAATCTCCCGATCACACTGCATCATGAAGCGTTAAGCAGCGGCCCCGTGTTACCTACTTCGTTCGATCATCTCGCATTAACTTTCGGCCTATTTTGTCATATGACAAATCTATATAATAATATAATTATTATTATATTAAATATGGCGGATCCGCCATATAAATATGGCGGATTTTATTATTATTGTGCTTGTGTGCCCTCAAAGCCTACTCCTTACAGCTATTATAAAGGCTCAACAACTAAATAACTCTTTTAAGCAAGATAGAGTCTCTCGCTTAAAGCTATTGACTGCAAGCTTTACACATTCTTCCAGCCACGGATAGCCGCGGTACAAGAGTTATTCTGCGAGCTGCTTAGTTCAATATAAATCAGTTCAATAAAGCAGTTATAATATCAGTATATAAAACATGAAAACAAAATAAATAAATATATACTATATTAGGATAGACAATCCTACTAAATTTTGGCCGACTATATTCTCAAAAAGAGAATGAGTTAAGCTCAAAAGATTAAAAGAGAAATGAGTTAAGCATGAAAATTTGGGACATTTACCAAATTGTTTATTGTAGAACATTTTTTCAATAGCGAAATTCTCATAAAGATTGGTTCTGCTATACCCTTCAATATCGGCTCCGTCTACAGTCCGCAAAGATCAAGAAGAAACCCAGTCAGCAATACACCAGACGAGTCCCATTTTAACGTTTGTTATGCCACCAATAAAGACTACAAAAATTAAATGGAGACTGCCTACAATTGGAACTACATACGTTTTTCGCAAAGCTTTACGACTTGTGTTTATTCGTTTTTTTGTTTTTTGCAATTTTGACTCATGCAAATGTGGAGTAATTGGTTTTATTAAAAGCTTAGGATTTGCTGGAAATTTAAAAATTTATAATAATCTATAATTGGCAGAGTCGGGTTTTTTTTTTCTTTTTTAAGCAGAGGAATAATGTAAGATTCCTTCTAAATAAGGGCAAAGATCGAAGTTTCCAGATATAGATTAAAAATATTTTTATGCTCTAAATAGTTCTTAAGAGTTTTTAACAGACCGAAGCATCTATGTCATGGCTAGGCTGATAGTCCGTAATATGTGAAGTTACAACAGCCTCAATTTCCACTGACGTGCTAACGTGCTAAGGCGGCCACCGTTGTAGAGCATTTGGAACGGCAAAGCTGAAGTTCACTCGCCAGCCGCTACGAGATAAGGTGCACTCGTGAACCGGAATCCAATAAAACTCGGCAAGGCAGGAAGGCTCCAGAACGACCAAAAACGAGTTCTTTGGCTGTTGGCAGGAGCACTAGCTCAGCATTGATCCTGGGTCACAACAGTGTTGATTAAGTGGTATGGGTTCGCAACAGAAACTGCACCGATGGGACGTGAGACTGGTGCGGGTGAAACCTACCCGCGAGGGTGCAACAGAATATGATGACGGTGATTGCACGTCGAGCAGCGGGAAGCTGAGAATCCGCGAGCGAGACGGCCATCCTCTAGGCAAACAAAACAGTTCAGACGCCAAACTTTATAGTACTGTTCCTTAATTGGTAAAGCACTGAACTTTGGACAAGAAGGAAGCTCATGTGCCGAAACACCACCCATGGCGTATAGAGCAGGACTGGCGTTAATTACCATGCACAAAGATCGGTTATTGGACAATCAACCTCGGCCCACTTGGTTAGCTGGTGAATACGCCGCCAAGAAAAGTCAATGCCTTCAATAGTCCGGCACCTTTGCTCTAAGAATCGTGCCATGGATTCCCAAGATGGAAGGCTGTCGTTGTTTCCGGTGAAAGTGTCTTTGTGGCAGGATCCAACTTCTGCAGGATAACCTGGATAAGCAAGCATCCTTGGATCTCGAGAGCTGATCCGGAACTAATAAGAGCCCGCATATGCCCATTGAACCTTTTCCATTTTCGTTATGTGAGGATGGCTGTCAATCGTGGTCTTAAAAAGGGCGCTGAAATTCGGCCATTCGGAATAGCCGCCGCTGAATGTTGGCATCGACAACGGTGGCAAGGAGGGGGCTGGCTTGTATGGCATTGGTGATACACTGGCACCGTCGAGAAGTGTGGAGTGGGCAGCGATTCTCATGGAGCGCTTGGCAACATCCAATTGAATGTCCAGTTGCACATCAGACGCCTGCTGCGAGAATCTCCAATACAGATTACTGCCGATCTCACTAAAATTAAGCTTCTGCTATTAATAGTTTTTAATAGCAGCCGAATAAATAGACTCGTTTAAAATCCGATTTTCAACATTTTTATTTTGGGTTCAATTTAGCCCTAATCTATGCTGCTCCAATAAATTCCAAATCACAACAAACGCAAACCAAGAGCGCAGAAACTCTACCAAAGCTCCCCAAAGCGCATACTCTACAAATAACAATAAAGCGCATGCGAAACTGGGAGACAAAACAGAGAAGAATACATAATGATAATAACAGCTGCAGCTAAGCATATTAAGATTATTTCACATTAATTTTTTGGTTCTGCTTGGCCCAACAAAATAGTGATTTAGAGTTTTTTATATTTATTTAACTCTACTACTAATACTCCTAAAAATTTTTAAATTTAATAGGTTACTTGAATACCAAAGCGGATTTATCGAAGCAGAGTTGTTCGTCCGTAGAGCGTTGTGCGGCCACTACGTCGAAATCGAACTCGCGGGCAAAACCGTAGATCCCGGAGTCGTAGTCAAATGAACGTATAAAGATTCTGACTAAAGGTACGTGGATTCTGCAAGGGACTGCTTGGGTTGACCAGGTGCTAGCTGTGATCAGGCTGGAGTGGATGTGGGGTACTTGAAGTCCTGGGCTGGTTCTCCTCAAATACAGATGGTATGGTGATGCGGCTGATTCCTTATCGGCCGCTCCTACTTGTGGTCCGATTCACGGGAGCAACACTCGAACTAGACTGGAATGCCGCGGGGTCTACTTGTGGTCCGTTTCACGGGAGCAACACTCGAAATAGGTTGGATAACGCGGGGTCTACCTGTGGTCCGTTTCTCGGGAGCAACACTCGAAGTACTGGTCTGCCGCGGGGTCTACTTGGGGTCCGTTTACACAGGAGCCACTCAAAGTCGGTTCGATGATGAAAGTCCTACTTGTGGTCCGTTTACACTGGAGCCACGCGAAGTAGATAGCTTTAAAAGAGTCCTACTTGTGAACCGTTTTACACAGGATCACTCAAGGCTGGTTGATTTTACGTGCCATAGTTCAGACACTGAGTAACGAGACGATTCACTCTGATTTCGCAACTATCTTTATTCCAAAAAAAACAGTACTTATATAAGATGCTAAATTATACATAATTAGATCTAAGGAAGGTCAATGTTATGGACGTGCTAAAACTAATGTTAATGCCAGGGTCACCCACCTCTGAGTCTGCGGACTCAGATTGCTTGTTCATGCATTACTTGTTTTTTGCTTGGGTTTTGCTTGCCTCGGTCAGTCGGTCATTCTTTCCGCTAGTAATGCTGATTTCTGCTTCTGGCGCCATCTACTAGTGCTGGGTTGATAGGTTGGATATAGTTTTATGCTTATTACTAATTATTAATAGGTGTGCCAATAGTTAGTGGGTCTGTATATTGCGAAATGCTGATGCATATTGATTGGATCAAATTACTTAGTGTGCATATAGAGTAGTAGGTCTTGGCACTAGGTTCCAACAAAAATTTGAAATCATGTGGGTGAGATCTCCAACATTGAGAAAATACCAACGATAATTCTATCCGGCCTGTTGTCTCCTTCGCCTTGTTGCGCGCCCTCGTAACCATTCTCCTTGGGCATCCCATGTAGTGCTAGGCCTTCTTTCTGGTTGGTCAGTGCGCATACAGGACTCTTGGTCCTTTTTTGGACTGGTTTCTTGTTCCTCTTTGGAGATGCATGTGACCCATGCCGAATTGAAGGTGACTTCCACTCCATGAATTTCCTTGTTAACTGGCCCTTGCACTCTGTGCTCTTCAGTTTTGAGTTGACAAACTTGGGCTTGAGCCGTCTGCGGCTCTCTTTGTTGATCCGCCATGAGTGGGGAACTATGTAATCTTCCAGATTTTACTATTTGCTCCTTGCCGAGGCATGCAATCATACTTTGCCGTGGCTCGTTAGCTTCCGGCGTCCAAGCCGCCGTAATATAGACGACTTGTTTTGCCTTCTTTTTCTATATTTTCCATGAAATGCTGTTCGCATAACTTCTCGTCCGTGGTAAGGGCCTTTTGGTTTTCTTCGAGGGTGTCTAACTTCCAAAACTGTTCGAGCAGGCTCTCGATTTTTGGTTCTTCGATGGCTTATATGGCACTGCCCATGGGTGGATTGGTTTGTACCATAGAGCTGGTTGTTGCTGGTCCGGATATAATCCATCCTTACGGGGTCCGTTGAAGTAATGGCTGTAGCGGCTCGATTAGTAGTGGGATACATTCTGCCCCGAGCAGTAAATCAATACCTTGTGGCTGAGTGAAGGTAAGATCTGCCAAACGAAGTTTTGGTGGAATATTTTTCGGGCGCAGAATTGGCTCAAATGGTTGATTCGTCATGATTTCTGGTAGTATATACGCCACAACATGTGTTTTGAAATTAGTGGTTAATGAAAACATATATAACACTGCTCGGGAGTTCGCTCGTTTTGTGCCTCCTATGCCCTTTATGGTAATGTAGGTTGGTGCTGATGGAACTCCGAGTTTATCTGCCAGTTCCTGAGAAATTAAATTCACTTGTGATCCGGAATAAAATACTGCGCGGCATTTGTGTCGTGCTTCGGTAAGACCTTGGACTTCCACTTGGGCGGTTGCGAGTAATACATATGGTGTTGTAAGTTGTAGATGTACAATGCAGCATTGTGTGATGATTCCTTTTGCACACATGACATGAGAACCTAGATTTGCATGAGTTGATTGTATGGTGAGGATTGTTTGATGAGGATTCTTTCATTCTGATACAGGGACTTTAGTCGCTGCCAAGTGTCTTGATAACTGGCATGTCCTCCAAATGTTGTGGAGATTAAACTCTGATAGAGTTTAGAACCCGTGGTATACCAGTCTACTTCGAGTGTTGCTCCCGTGAAACGGACCACAAGTAGTACCCGCGGCATGCCAGTCTATTTCGAGTGTTACTCCCGTGAAACGGACCACAAGTAGACCCCGCGTTACCCAACCTACTTCGAGTGCTGCTCCCGTGAATCGGACCACAAGTAGGACCGGCCGATAAGGAATCAGCCGAACCAACATACCATCTGTACTTAAGGAGACCCAGCCCAGGGCTTCATGTACCCCACATAAACTCCAGCCTGATCAAAGCAAGCACCTGGTCAACCCGATTAGTCCCTTGCAGAATCCAGGTAAATTAGTCAGATTTCATACATTTCTTGACTACGGCTCCGGGATCTACGGTTTTGCCCGCGTGTTCGAATTCGAAGTAGTGGCCGCATAACGCTCTACGAACGAACAAGAGTGATATTACCACGACACGAAAGAGTCAAAATAAAATTGTATGGTAAAAATTATGTTATATCGCCGAATTATGATATTCGAAAATTAACAAAATTAATTTATTCAGCCTTACTGGAAAAATGAACTTCATAAGTTTCAAGTGGAAACTTAAGGTCAAGTATTGGTTTCGATTAAAACATCGTGGAGTAAAAAGGATAATGGAAAGGATTTTTGAACTTTGGTGGATCGTCTTAGAATGGGCGAATTCCATATGGATCTGAAACAAACCACAATTGTAGCAGTCAACCTAAAGAATTTCTAACTTCGTTAATTTGACCGAGTGATATGCCAACTAGTCGCAATCGGACGTGAGATTAGAATCGGACTCACTATGAAATCCAGTGATGCAAGTATGTGGCGCAATGTTGAACGAAGGTGACAACATATATTATATATGAACAGGAAATGTATAAAGATTGACCGAACAAGATGATTTCAATGCAACAAAATTTTATGGGATTAAAATTGGCTTACATTTCGCTATAAAATTATGACTTCTCCTCCCGTTCGCAGACGAAAACTTGCTTGAAAAACTTTTTTTCTTTATGTATGATGCTAAAGGAAGTGTGATATATATTAACAAAAAAACATCAAATTAATCCAAAGCATGTTTCCATAGACATTAAAAAAAATTTTTTTTTTAGTTTTAAAATTGTTTAATTAGTTCAACCCAAAATAAAATTTTTCTCTCAACTTTTTCTTAAGGGGCTAGGCGGGTTTGCACGGCAAAAACATTGACAATTTTCAAAAAAAAAATTTTTTTTTAAATAGTTGTTACCAACGAAAAAAAATCCTTCGTTAAAAAAATCTTGACAACCGACTTCAAAACCACTTTTTTGAGAAAAACGTGTTTAAAGTTTGGGCTCTGCCTATACCAGACCTAGAACGTTCACCTTTTCAGGATGCATATCCGAAACTTTTATTCGAAAATTTGGGAGAATATTCTCAAGATTCTGTAAAATTTTTTAAAAAAATAAAAAAAATCGATTTTTTGGAAGCCGCCCTTTAAAAAAAAACAATATATATTTTTCTAAATAAAATGTTTATGTGTTCTTCTTTTTTACTTTGATACCCCTAAAAATGGTGAGTGGGAGCGCGAGGTATATTGTCCAATACGCATATAGGTATGCCAGGTTTGGTGTACAGGTTTTGGTTGAGCGATTCCTTCTCTGTAACTTCAATAGAATGTGTGCGTTCTGTTTTACCTAAGCGTGGCGACTTGGCCCAAGAGTTTTTTTTTTTTTTTTTATTAAACTTTGCTTTTATTTATTGGATCTTCTCTTAATGTTGACACTAACAATAAGTTTTCAAATCTTAACATTAACATTTAACTAACAGTAGACTAAGACTGCATTCTGGTTGCACGTTCCTCAAGACGGTCGCTGGGTGGGTAGGTCATTGCGACGAAGTCGTGATTGGTTGCTCAACCTTGTTAGACCTCTCGCCAGGTGGTTAGGGTGTGACAATAGCTTGCTAAAGTACTTTTCCTTCTGTTCTGCGATCACATCTTTGACTGGAAGAATGTTTAAGTCGCGATGTATGTTTTCGTTGCGAACGTACCACGGTGCCCCGGTGATTGTTCTCAAGATCTTCAACTGAGCTCGCTGGACTATGTCAATATTGCTATTGCTGGCATTCCCCCATAACTGGGAGCCGTACATCCATATAGGTTTAAGTACCGAGTTATACAGCAGGACTTTATTTTCAAGGCAAAGGGGAGACCGAGCGTTGATAAGCCAATGAAGGCTGCTGGCTTTTAGCTTTAGGTGGGTTCTTTTAGCTTCTATGTGCCGACGCCATGTGAGTCTTCTATCGAGGTGTACTCCTAGATATGTTACCTCGTTTGCTTGCGTGTTGCTAGGGTGTTGTTTAGCTTAAGGGGCGGGCAGTTTTGCCTATTTAAGGTGAACGTAACGTGCTTGCATTTTTGTTCGTTTACTTTAATTCGCCAGTCTGATAGCCATTTTTCAACATCCACCAGATGAAGAGCTAGCTGCGCAGTTGCTTGCATCGGACATTTTGAGCGGCTAAGAATAGCTGTATCATCAGCAAACGTAGATGTTGTTAATCGTGTGCTTGTCGGGATGTCTGCTGTGTAGAGAACATATAATGTTGGTCCGAGTACACTTCCTTGAGGAACTCCAGCTCCAACAGTGAATTCGTCAGATATATCAGTGTTGCACCTCACAGCAAATTTTCTGTCGTAAAGGTAAGACTCTAAAAGCTTGTGGGTATTACAAGGGAGCATTGTCTTGATCTTGTACATTAGACCTTCTAGCCAGACTCTATCAAATGCTTGAGAGACATCTAGAAATATTGCGGTACAGTACTCGCGTTTTTCGAATGCATTCCGAATTTCTGCTGTTATCCGGTTGACCTGCTCAATTGTTCCGTGCTTTTCACGAAACCCAAACTGATGTGACGGGATTCCTTCCTGGATCCTTAGGTATGTGTTTATTCGAGTCAGAATGCATTTCTCAAAGAGTTTAGATAAGCATGAAAGTAGGCTTATAGGTCTATACGACGTGGGAATTGTGTGGTCTTTTCCCGGCTTTGCTATCATTATTATAATTGACTTTTTCCATCTCGCTGGAAAGTGGCCAAGTTTTGCGATGGCATTGAAGAGCTGGGTGATAGTGCAGACGGCGCAATATGGAAGCTCAATGATCATTTTGGGAGTTATGAGGTCGCAGCCTGGTGATTTTTTCGGATTTAGTTGGTTTTTGATGATATTAGCGATTTCGTTTGGGCGAGACTCGATTGGTTCATGTTGAAGCTGAGGCTCATATGGTAAAGTCGGCAAAGTAAAGGCACTAGTGGCCGGATTTGGTTGGAAGATATTTTTAAGGTGATTGGCAAACGTGGTGGCTCTGTCTGCATCGCTGCGCGCCCACCCGCCTGTGGGATTTCTAATAGGCATCACGGTTTCTTTCGGTGAGCTTAGAGTTGGGTGAGCTCTCCATAGTGAGTGTTTTGTACTAGAAGTTGACAATTGCTCTATATAGCGGCGGTGGACATAAGCTTCTTCTTGCTGTAGGGCTTTAGTTAGTTGACGTGAGGCATGTCTTAAGCTTTGCTTAGCAGATGGCGATCTGTGGAATTGCCACTCGCGACGTAAACGCCGCTTTTCGAGGACGAGCTGTTCGATTGGTAGATTTGTCTTTTTATTGCTTTGTGTATTTATAGTTTGCGATGTTGAGGCTCGAGCTGCAGAGACGAGTACAGACTCAAGTGAATTAACAAAGCTGTCTACGTTGGCTTCATCGTGGAGATGAGGACTTAGCTCAATGTGTGAGCGGATATATTTTCTGTACTTAACCCAATTGGTTTTCTGTGAGGTCAATTTTAATGGTTGCTCCAATGTTCCTGGATGTCGCAGTAGAATAAACAGGACAGGCGAGTGATCAGATGAAAGATCCGATAGGCAATTGGCGCTTATCAGATTTTTAGGGATGTTTTTGGTAATCGCAAAGTCTATTAAATCTGGTAGTTTCCTTGGGTCTGCTGGCCAGTATGTTGGTGTGCCAGAAGAAACATAGTCGAGCTTGTTCTTGGCTTTGATAATTGCATTATAGAGCTGCTTCCCTTTTGGAGTCACGAGACGGGATCCCCAGTGTGTGTGCTTGGCATTGTAGTCTGCTGCTGCTATGAAGTGGTCTCCAAGTGTGTTGAAAAACTGCATAAACTCATCTTCAGCTATATTGAAGCGAGGGGGGCAGTATACGGCGGCTAGTGTAAGTTGGTTGCCAGTATTTAGTTGTATATTTATAGATGTGGCCTGTAGGTAGTTTTTAGCAAATTTGTTTTGATAATGGTGCTTTATGCGGCTTCTGATTAGAATTCCAGTCCCACCATGTGCTTTACCATCTGGATGATTTGTTCCGTAGAATGAATATCCTCGTAGTTGAAAATTGTATTTGTTTGTAAGGTGTGTTTCCGAAAGCAGCATTACATCGATATGATTGTCGAGTAGGAATTGAGCTAACTCAAGTTTATGTTGCGAAACGCCGCTAGCGTTCCACGTACATATCTGTAGGAAAGCCATTATTTGGATTGTTGTGAAACCAGCATTTGAATAAATAGATTTTGGTTTCGCATTAAATCTTGCATAGTTGCAAGTGCGCATAAACGACATAAATTCCGTCAGGCTTTGTAGGCTGCATATCATAGCTTCAAAGTTGCTTTTTGGCTGCTCTGTTGGTTGATGTTGCTGAGCCGTGTTCGGTTCTTGGTATGCTGATTGCAGAAATGAGCTTCTTGAGGCAGTTTTCGCCAGTCCTGATTTTAAGGCGCTTGCGTATGTCACATTTTTGTCAGAGTTAATGGGTCCTAGTGAGGATCTGGCTGCAGTCGAGAAGAAGACTTCAGGGTTTGATCTGGACGCCGTGAACTGTCCATTTTGGGTGCTGGCACCTATTCCTTTCTGGTGGATGCGACTTTTCAGCTCCTTATAGACTGGGCATCCTCTATAATTAGCAGTGTGATTGCCACCGCAGTTGCTGCACTTTTTCGAGTTGCTGTCATCTTTGCTCGCTGGGCAGTGTGCGGAGTCATGAAGCTCTCCGCAAACTACACACACCGGGCGCAGTTTACAGTATGACCTTGTATGACCATATTCCTGGCAGTTCGCACATTGTACCGGGCCATTGCGTTTGTGCGGTTCCTCAACTGTAATTCTGCGGTGCAGCAGGTACTGAAGATTGTATATTGGGTGCACTTCGTATTTCTTCAGGAGCTTGGTTTCTGGTTCGAGCTCAACCTTAATGAGTGACTGCGGCTTTCTATCCCTGTTAAGGATATTAAAGACTGCCTTGGCGCTAAAACCCTTCTCCTGTAGCGCCTTTTTTATCTCTGCAGGCGTTACTTCGGGCTCTATGCCCTTAAGTACGACTTGCAGGCCCTTGCTGCTTTTTATCTGATACGTGTAAAAGTTCTTTTTATTTTCGGTAAGATATTTTGATAATACTCTGTAGTTATCTTCAGACTTCATTTGAACTTTTGTTTCTTGAATGTTGCCCCTTACAAGGGGTATTATGTGGAAGTTATCCTTACCAATAAGCTCAATAATTTTGTTGACAAGAACATTGAAACTTTTTTCGCGTATATAGGTTTTGGCTTTCTTTTCTCAACTTCAGTGGATTCGACCGCCTCAACCTCATCGGCGTCTGCCAAGATTTTAAATCGGTTTGAGTTAATGGGCGTTTCTTTTGCTGCTAGGCTAGCATTTCCACGGGTTATTTTGCGTTTGGAATTCAGGGGGCTCAGCTTCCTTTTGATTTGGATGTAGCGATCCATGCCAGTCTGCACAGCCGGCTTAATATAGTCATTGTTTTTGTTTTGGTTTTCGGGCAGCGCGGACGTATTACTATTTGCGCTGCTAGCTGATGACGTCGTTAAACGCGCTGTCGATACAGTTGCGGTTGTTGTTGTTGTTACTGTTGACGTTGTCAAAGAAATTGAGGTGCTAGTTACTGCACTCTTTGGCTGCAGAGACATCGAGCATCGGGAGCAGGAACGCGCTCTCTCGCTCTCTACGTTTAAGAATTCGGTCAAGTTGGGGGTAATTGACCGCGCTTGATCAGAGCTTGCATGGTTTTCGGTTGCTTTAAAAGAGAAGTACGCGTTGTTTCTTTGTACTGAGAGCCGTCTCTCGTCTTGCTCACGTTGACGTTGTGTGCGAACGTCGTTTAAGCTCATTTCAGTCGAGGTTGATTTAGTTTGAGTTTTAAGAGTTGTGTTTTATATTAATTAATTAATTAATTAATCAATATAAACATTAGCGATTTCATCGCAAAAACAAATGCAGCGGCCGATCCAAACAACGCCGAATATACAAGTGCATTAAACCTAATAGCATGCGCAGAACCTCCACCAAAGCTCCCAAAGTGCATGCGCTACAAAAGAACAACAAAGCGCATGCGATTCTGGGAAAAACAAAGAATATGGAACAGCTGATAACGGGCCATTAGTGGACCGCTGCGGCTAGTTACACTGAGAGAATTAAATAGAAATAATTATGATATTTGATGCTGGCACAAGTCCCAAAAGTTATCATCTGCCTGAAAACCACGCAATTTCTCAACCGGCCAGCCTCCTTTTTTACCATCCCGATCGGTAAGCAATATGGGCTGGCTAATTGTTGGATGCATCCCTTTTCCAACAGTTCCTCCATGTTTGCGTTTATTTTCCCTTGAAGCTTTGGCATTTGTCGGATAGTACCGAAATTTAACTAAGATGTCATCGATCTGATTCTGTGCTGTGTTATGTTTGAGTATGCTTATTGGTTTGAAAATGGTGTAAGCTCGCGTGCGATCAATTCTTTAGCGTATTCCTTCTCACACTTTTCCGGATATCCAGCCCACTTTACTGTTTCAGGTATTTCGCCGCCCTTTGGCACCGATTAGTGCTTCGCACTCTCGTCGCACTCTCCGGTTTTCCCTCTGGAATCTTGTGTTGTGTCGGCCCACTGGAATTTTCGAATATATCTAAGATTCACTTAAAGCTAGTGCTTCTTATATATTTAAAACTTAGGCTGCTTAACAGTTTCAATATAAAAATTTTTAAAATTTTTAAATAACTGTGTTTAGCTATCAGCGTTTTGATAGCGGTCGAATTAATAAGACGAGGTTGCATTCCGAGGTTCCAAAACAAATGCGGCGGCCGATCCAAATAATGCCAAATACACAAGTGCATAAACTAAGAGCTTGCGCAGAAGCTCCACCAAAGCTTTCAAAGTGAACGCGCTACAAAAGAACAACAAGAGTCCCAACAAACTGATTTTTTTAATTCCGTTAATATATGATATGGACTAAAAGTGTACAGAATAATCTAATCTTAAGTTCATTTATCGTTGCCTTAGCAGAGAAGGAATCGGATCGTCGGCGAGTGCAGACGTGTTTATTTTTATTTTTTTTTTTTTTTCCTATCTTCTTAGAAGCATTTTAAATAAATAAAGTGCAAGCTATAAGCATCAACACACAGTGGGCGAAAAGACGCTTAGTGCGATGAACTTCGTACATTTTGTATAAATAAACAAGAAGAAAATCCAAAACATTAAGCTATGAGTGAATTCGACACTCATACGGTGCTCCAACGTCAGCAAGACGACCGTCGGCTCTCTCTGCAACGAAACAACGCATACCACTCATTCGTGTCAACCCAAAACAACGCGACCGCTAACCCAACAAAAACTACCCAACCGCGATCAATAACTCCAAGCCCGAGTATAAACTTAATCCTACATCGCTAGGCAGGGCGCGCTCTTGCTCTCCAGCGCTCTTGTTGGACAAAACCTCATACCCCTCCCTCATGCCAACCTGCTTAGCCACGGTCACCAGTACAGTGACGTCACTAGCAACTGCATCGGCTACTTCTACAACAACTACAACAGTATCGACTGTTCGCGCAATACCATCTACTGCAACAACGAAATCTGCTGTGCAAGCAAATAATGCAGCATCTTACACCAGCGCGCTCTCCTCTAAACAACGTTCGGCCGAACAGACTGGCCTCGATCGGTACATACAAATAAAACGTAAGCTCAGCCCGCAGAACTCTAGAATTAGTAATTCTGCTAAAATGACTCGCGGCACCTCAAAACAATCCACAATAGAGAAGCCCATAAAGGGCAAACAGATTTGCTATTTTGGCAGATAAATTCGATGAAATACCCCCTGAACACATCGTAGGGGACAATAAAAATCTCAAACCGCCGCCGATTTACATTAGAGAGAAAAGTTCTAATGCTCTCGTAAGCTCAATACTAAATCTAATCGGACCAGACAATTTCCACATAATTTCACTAACAAATGGAAATATTCACGAAACACAAGTTCAGAGGAATACGGAAGTAAATTACAAAATTTTGTGGAAGTATTTAAACGACAACAATAAAAACTTCTACACGTACCAAATAAAAAGCACCAAAAGTTACATGCGCACTAAAAGAAATAGGTTTTAATGTTAAAAATGTTACTAACATTTTGGATAGAGAAAGAAAGCCTTAATCAACGCCTGATGTCTTCCCCCTACAGCCGTGAAACCTTCAGCTTACAATGAGTAAGCTTACAGCTCACCGACAAACCCGAAAGCTTTGCAGCTGCTCTAAAAATGGTCCTGAAAAGCACCGCCCCCACCATGCCACGACCATCAGTTTCCCCTCACCAACCAGGAGAACAGTCTACGAACAAATTTGAAGCAATGATATGTAATCTTCAACAAAGTATGATGGATTTCATGTCATTCATGCCGACAACTATACAAGATCTTGCGCGAAACCAGAACGTTTTGATTAAGCTGCTTGTTGTTCAAAACCAGACAAAGTAATCAATGGCTCCACTTCGTATATCCCTGTGGAACGCCAACGGCGTCTCACAGCGCAAACTTGAGAGCTCAATTCCTTAATAACAACCATATCGATGTTATGTTACTCGCAGAAACTCATCTTACAAATAAATACAATTTCCAAATTCGAGACTACTTCTTCTACAACACGAATCACCCAGACGGGAAAGCACACGGAGGCACTAGTTTCGCCACTAACTACATGCAAGCTACATCTATAGAGGTACAGATGGACCGCCGTTCCCTAATGCTTGCCGCCGTATACTGTCCTCCTCGGTTTACAATATCCGAATCCCAATTCATGGACTACTTCAACTCTCTAAGCGAACAATTTATAGCAGCAGGAGACTTTAATGCCCAGCATACGCACTGGGGATCTCGACTGGTGACTCTAAAGGGAAGGCAGTTGTATAACGCAATAATAAAACCAAGCAACATGCTAGACTGTGTGTCACCTGGGACACCTACATATTGGCCAACAGATCCAGCCAGAAAATTGCCAGACTTGATAGACTTTGCACACAAAGTCACAAAAAACATTACACGCAACCTGATAAGCACCAACTCCTTACCAGATCTATCGTCTGACCCCTCGCCTGTACTCCTCCAACCAAATCTACATCCAGTTGCGGTAGATAAACCATTCAGACTAGCAACGAATAAAACCATCTGGCTCAAGTACAAAAAATATGTAAGTTCGCACATCGAGTTGAATCCACGTTTGAATGACGAAGCTGATATCAATTTATCCACAAAACGCCCTTGAATCCGTCTTGGTCGCAGCAGCTCGCATGTCAACCCCACAAACGCAAGAAACCTCGTACAATCATAGATACACGAACGTTGAAATAGAACAGCTTGTTCAAGCAAAGCGACGCTCACGGCGAGACTGGCAATCCAACAGATCACCATCTGCAAAACAAAGGTTTAAAGATGCTACACGAAGACTCACAGCTGCACTCCGTCAAGAAGAAGAAAGGTCCCAAAAACATTTCATAGAACAGTTATCCCCAACGAGCACCAAGTTCCCACTTTGGACAGGACAGTCATCACTCAGCGCACCATTAGAATCTGCAATGCCAATTAGTGCATCCACAGGCAATTGGGCGCGCAGCGACGGAGAAAGAGCCGAGAGATTTGCGGAACATCTTCAAAATTATCTTCAGCCCAATACAGCATCAAACGGTATCTCACTGCCATCAACCAGCTATCGAGCAAATCAACCGCATAACTTCTGAAATCAGAAATGCATTCGAACAAAGGGAGTACTGCACTGCGATATTTCTGGATGTATCACAAGCTTTCGACATAGTATGGCTACAAGGTTTAATGCACAAAATAACAGAAATGCTCCCAACCAACACTCATAAACTTCGGAAGTCATACCTTTACAACAGGAAATTCTCAGTAAGATGTAATACTGCCATGTCCGATGACTACATCATCAGTGCCGGAGTTCCTCAAGGCAGCGTACAATCACATTGCGGACATCCCAACGAGCATGCAACTCACCACATCCACTTTTGTTGATGACACAGCGATCCTAAGCCGATCGAGATGCCCCAAGCAAGCAACGGCGCAACTTGCTAAACACCTGGTGGCAGTGGAGAAATGGCTATCCGACTGGCGAATAAAAGTTAACGAACAAAAATGCAAACACTTAACGTTCACACTTAACAGGCAAGGCTGTCCCCCACTAATTCTAAACAACACAGTGGTTCCGGTAGCAAATGAAGTGACATCCTCGATAGGCGTCTTACTTGGCGCAGCCACATTGAAGCCAAAAGAACTCATTTAAAGCTCAAAGCCAGCAACCTCCACTGGCTTATCAATAGCCGCTCGCCCTTTAGCCTGGACTATAAGGTACTCTATTTATGAAAGCGAAAAATTAAGAACACAATATATTTTTCCTAGATTCTTTAAATTGGGTATTTTAAATTCATGTTTTGTGTATGTTTGGTCATTGAGATTTTTCTCAAATTTTTTTTTCTTCATTTTATTGAAATGGAGACAGAAAGCTCCGATTTAGAATGCGTATGCACTGAGATAAAGAGTACAAGTGGGCCCGCCTCTTAGCATAGGGGATCTTTTGCCTCTTTTGCATAACGGGCAAAAGCTCGTTAACTTCATGACAACAATAAAATAAAGCCGAGTGGCCGAGAAGAGTCGGCTTGCGACTAACAAAAGCTATGAGAAAAATGATTATATGCTAAGCTATAATTATTACATTTATATATATATGTTACATTTATATTGAATTTATGCAGTGGCTGCTGCCTGACCCGACAGTGAATGTGTAAATACTATTATTTGCTTTGTTGTATAGAAATCGTGTCCCTATCGTCTCAGGAGGTGATCCTGATCAAGAATATATATACTTTATAGGGTGATGTCTCCTTCATTGCGTTGCACACTTTTGACCAAAATTATAATACCCTCTGCAAGAGTATAAAAAACACACTTTTTGTTAAACTAATTATTGGTTGGATGGTAACTTAAGCCTAAATTAGATCCAAAATAGTTAAAAAGATTATTAGTAAAAAACCAATTTATAAAAGTTTCTGCAATAACTGACATTAGGGAAATATTTTATTTTTTTAACATCAGAAAAATGTGGTATAGTATATATCTATATATGAGAAATTTTTGTATGATCTTCATTATATAAAAATATGCATGCAATAACTTCCTTGGTCAATAAGCTAATAGTTCATTCGGCGCGTATTCTTGAGAATTGAGTTCAATCATTCGGTTAAGAGGCAGCAAAGACTTTAAATAAAATAGAAATAAAAAATAGTCTTAAGTTTATGCTACTAAAAGTAGTCAACTTTTCCATAGTGCGCTGGAAACCCAGTTAAGTGGTTGAATGTTACAACTATAAATTTCACAGTCCATTGCAGTAGCTTTCTTTTCTGCGATGATAAAGTCATAAGAATATTCCGATTGAGTGTTTAAAGATGAAGAAGGTCTATAAAAGATTGTAGAAAATAAAAATTTAAAAAATGTATATATTTAACAAGTTTTACATCTCACCTTAAAATTATATGTAAGATTTCGTCAGCAAAACTAATATACTGAGAAAACCGTAGTTTGTTAGCCAGACATATGGACTGCAATAAACAGTCACGGCCACCAAAGTTATGACTTATGAAAAAGATTTTATATATTATTAAAAATCAAAAATTTATTTGATCAGGTGATCAGTAGGGACATTTTCTACTGCAGCTCTGCCGCGACACACACACTAGAAACTAATGTAACATAATTTATACGAATGAATTGCTAGCAGAATATCAATGAATTGTTTGTCGTCCACTGAATTAAACTTACCTTTCAAGCAATTTTTCTATGAAATCGTAAACTTTCCACCTTATGTCCATAGCTTTATTAAATTTTCGTTGATTTTCAGTTTTATGAATCGTTTTATAATCAGGGAAAAATGGGTTTTGCCTATAAATACTTGCATTATAGGGTAAATAAAACTCTGCTTTTAACACATAACCAACTGTAAGGGATTCATATTTGAGATCTGCTGGTATGCCAATTCCAGTTATAAACTTCAAACGAAATAAAAAATAACTATATTTATTTTTTTTTTTTACAGATAATATACCTGATGCCGCGTTGGAGCTTGTCGTGGAAATATTAAAAATCTTTTGGTTCTCGTAATCACATTTAAATTTCGATAAGTATATTTTAAAATAGTTGAGCAACATATTGTACACAATATTAAGTAAGCCGCTATTTTCATTACAACGGTTTAACTGCAATTGATCTAAGCTCAAACTAGAAACTATTTCCTAAAAAATTTACATTATGGTGGCAAAAAGTAAAGCTTAGTTATTAACACATCTAGACTAGGAAATAGTTTCTTATTGAACTTAGAGCAATTGCAGATAAACCATTCTAGTAATTAGTAATTTGCTTAGTAATTAACACATCTATACTTTATTGTTTGGCACCCTATTAAAAAAAATATTAGGATAAAGTACATTTTGTCCAAATTTTTGTAACGCATTGACTGAATAATAGTCTAAATTATATATACTTTAACCACAGCGACGAAGAAAAACAAGTAGAAAATGTGTCAAACAACTGAAAAAATTCCTATTTTTCTGATAACTTGGACAGGCGGACATGCATATTTTTTTTCTTCGTCCCAATGAGAAAGGAATGAACTTTATAGGTCAGAGATTTCCAATTTTTATTGAATGAACTTCTTCTTCTTATTATCTCAGTAACAATCTAGCTTTAACTATTCATACTCGTAATTTTTAAACTTTTTTTACTTAAATAGTTTGCACTATGTTTGCAGCTTCATAATAAAACAAGAAAGAAAAGCTAACTTCGGGCGGAGCAGAAGTTGATATACCCTTGCAGTTAAGGTTGTGCCATTTCCGATAGTTCAGTTATATGGCGGGTATTGGATATATTCGGCCGAGCCTGATTTTTGGCAGAACAAATAAGATAAGATCCAAAATGGAATCCGTAGAAAGTCCCATCATTCTAGCTTAAAAGACACCAAAGTTATGCCAATTTCGATCGTTCAGTAATATGACAGCTATAGGATATAGTCGGCCGATCCTTATAAAATTTTGCATATCAGATTAATTTGTTTATAATAGAATCTGTACCAAGTCCCATCCTTCTAACTTAAAAAATAACAAAGTTATGCCTATTCCGATCGTTCTATGGCAGTCCCAACCTTCTAACTTAAAAAACACCAAAGTTATTGCTTTTCCGATCAATCAGTTATATGGCAGCTATAAGATAAACTAGACCGATCTCGGCCGTTCCGACTTATGTACTGCCTGCAAACAAAAGAAGAATGTGTGCAAAGTTTCAACTCGATAGCTCTAAAACTGACGGACAGACGGACATGCTCATATCGACTCAGGAAGTGATTCTGGTCAAGAATATATATACTTTATAGAGTCGGAGATGTCTCTTTCACTGCGTTGCACACTTTTGACCAAAATTATAATACCCTCTGCAAGGGTCTAATAGCTCAAAATTATATTATTTCAAGGAATCTGTTCTTATTCAAACAAGAAAGGAAAGCTAACTTCGGGCGGAGCCGAAGTTTATATACCCTTGCAGTTGAGTCGCAGTCCGCTAGGTGGCGCCACGCATCTTATATTATTAGATATATAGCAGGTCGTATATAGTCGGCCGATCCTTATAAAATTTGGCATATCGAATTATTTTGCCCAAAGAGGAATCCATTGAAACTCCTATGCTTCTAACTTGAAAAACAACGAAGTTATGGCATTTCCGATCAATCAGTTATATGGCAGCTATAGTTGACCGATCCCGGCCGTTCCGACTTATATTCTGCCTGCAAAGAAAAGAAGGATGTGTGCAAAGTTTCAACTCGATAGCTTTAAAACCGAGAGACTTGTTTGCGTAGAAACAGACAGACGGACATGCTTATATCGACTCGGGAGGTGATCCTGATCAAGAATATATATACTTTATAGGGTCGGAGATGTCTCCTTCACTGCGTTGCACACTTTTGACCAAAATTATAATACCCTCTGCAAGGGTACAAACATTTAATTACAAAAAACATTTTCTGTATCCCAACTAATTTAAATTAAGTAGATAAATTCTCTAAATAAATAAAACAAATAAATTAAACGAAATAATAATGAATATTACGAAAACAAATAACATTCAATTGCCTACATTCATGAATGCATTCGAATTAATTCGAATTACCCTAATCTCTCAATCATTCAATTCATATTTCCTCCCCCGAATTTTGCGAGTGAGACCTACACACCCGTACTCACTGGTTCTTTTATTTCTCCGCATTCTATTCCACTCAATTCATATTCAACGTGATGCACATGTCGCATTTTGGCTATTTATGTAGACTCTACTTTTTATGTAAAAATAATAATTGTTGGCACCTAGGTGCCAAGAGATAATACCCTATATTCACACTTAGTAATCTGATCTAATCGATGGTCATCAGCATGTCGCAATACACAATAATCAGACCCACTAACCTATTGATAATTACACACCTAGTAATAATTAGCAATAAGCATAAAATATATATCCAACCTAATAACCCAGCACTAGTAGATGGCGCCAGAAGCAGAAATCAGCATTATCAGCGGGAAGAATGACTGACTGACCGAAGCAAGCAAAAGCCAAGCAAAAAACAAGCAATGAATGAACAAGCAAGCTGAGTCAGCAGACTCATAGGTGGGTGACACTGGCATTAACATTAGTTTTAGCACGTTCATAACATTGACCTTCCTTAGACTTAATTATGTATAATTTAGCATCTTATATAAGAATTGTTCTTTTGGAATAAAGATAGTTGCGAAATCAGAGTGAATCGTCTCGTTACTCAGTGTCAGAACTATGGCTCTGAAAATCAACATATCTTGAGTGATCCTGTGTAAAAAGGTTCACAAGGAGGACTCTTTTAAAGCTATCTACTTCGCGTGGATCCAGTGTAAACGAACCACAAGTAGGACTTTCATCATCGAACCTACTTCGAGTGGCTCCTGTGTAAAACGGACCACAAGTAGCCCTTCGGTATTTAATCTACTTCGAGTGTTGCTCCCGTGAAACGGACCACAAGTAGAACTCGCGTTACCCAACCTACTCCGAGTGTTGCTCCAGTGAAACGGACCAAAAGTAGGATCGGCCGATACGGAATCAGCCAAAACCTCGTACCATCTGTACTTGATGAGAACCAACCCAGGACTTCCAGTATCTCTCATCAACCCCAGCCTGATCACAGCAAGCGCCTGGTCAACCCGATCAGTCCCTTGTAGAATCCAGGTAAATTTACTCTTAAATACGCGTCGATTGGTATCTCAACCATCCCGATCCGATTTCTTTCAAGAAGCGACCGATGCGCACTGCCGCATAACATACGGCTCGAATCGCGGGGATAGATTTGGGATAGTAAATATCACGAGGAAGATAAAAAGTAAAGAATAAAAGATTTCAGGTTATACTTAGAGTGAACTGGCGAGATATGGTACAGACCATTGCAGTCCGAACATTATACCTTAAAGGGATGGAACTACAATGGCTAATAAATAGGGGACGAAAGTATCTAGTTCTTCTACTAGGAACGTTAAAATAGCAAATACTGGCATTCAGCGTGTACACTTCGTCCCATGCAGAGGTGTATTTATTGTGCTCCGGAAAAAGTATATAACAAAATCAGAAAAGTGCAGTAAATGGATAAAAAAAAACTAAAATAACGCTAAAAGACGCTTTCTGCGATAAAATCGCGAATGTTTATATTGATTAGTCAATCAGCTAATATAAACCCCAACAACAAAAACTCTAATTAACTCGACCTAGATACCTAGATCGACCCGCCCATATAATGAGTCAAAACGATGTTCACACACTACGTCAACATGAGCAAGCCGAAAGACGGCTTTTAGTAAAAAGAAACAACGCATACTTCTCTTACGCGTTCGCAACCGAAAATAATGCAAGCTCAATGCAGCTCAAAGGAAGCCAAAGCCTCCGCCTACTTATATAACATGTATATAAGTATAAAACAACAAAATTATTGACCTTCTTGGAAAGAAAAACTTCCACATAGTACCCCTTATAAAGGGCAACATTCACGAAACAAAAGTTCAAATAAAGTCTGAAGATAATTGGCTTGTAGGAGTAAGTGCTTTGCAGATTTGACACCTGCCTCCCATAGTCCGCCCATGTACGGAGCCTGCGGTGGTATGAACGCAAATCCTTTTCTTGATGCGTATTGTCGCAGTTCGTCCTCGGGCATCCTCGGCGCCCAACGAACCTTTGAAAAGCCAATAAAAAGGAATCAGCTGATAAATCAGACACTACTTCTAAATGAACTGCCTTGGATGCAAAACAAACAAACAGGGCAATGTAGGACTTGTATGGTGGCCTACCACGAATTTTCAATGTCGTTTCAATAGGGCCACAGAAATCTACTCTACATTTGGAGAATAGGCGGAGAGCACGAATTCGATCTAAGGGTAAATCTCCCATGATTTGAGTCATCAGATGAGGCTTGCATTTAAAACAGCGTATGCATGACCGTACTATCTGACTGCAGACTACCTGCGCGTTTACTATCCAAACACGCTGTCGCAAGAGACTCACCAGTGCTCATGGACCCGCATAGCTTTGGACAAATTGAGAGCGCTTCGTCAACAATACTGGAAACTTGGCATCGTACGATATAGGAGCATTAACTATATATTTATAAAGCCGAACATGTAAACGAACACTTTCAGCAGTTTTAAGTGAGAGGACAATCCTTCTATCACTTCCTATAAATATGAAGTGGAGACCCTTGCGGTTAATCCGACCGCATTCTTTTTTACTTCCATCTGCAACACCTCTGGTGACGGATCAAACCGGGGACTCGTTGGCCACTTATCTTCCGACTCCGTTAAAAAGGATGGACCTGTAAACCAGATCGATTCCACCGTCTTTTTTACGTCTCCACCTCTTTACACGTTAAATGCCGGGTTCTGTTAAGTTGGTACATACCGCCACGTGCTAGCCTCTGACCACTCTTGAATCTCAACAACTTTATTTGATACGAACGTTGAAAACGACGATGGATGGGAACGTATCCAATGAAGACAAACTTCTGAATCTGACCAATATATTCTGCGTGCGGTCGGTACTCTTATAAGAGGCTTGATTTTACGGCAGAGGTCTGCGAGAAGGTAAGCGGCACGTAACTCAAGATGGGGGTTTGGACTTTGCAGTCAACAACGAGACTTTAATACCTTCTGCAGGTTCCCAATGAATATAGACGCCGGCTTCATAGGCTCTCATCGATGCGTCAGAAAAGGTATGAATTTTAATTGGTGACTTCGGCTCACTAATCACAAATCTCGGTAATAATTTTTGGTTCTTTTTCTAATATTTATATTTTCCTAATAGTTGTTTTTTTATATATTTTTTCCTTGAATTTTTCCATTGTATATATTTTTTTCTTCTTCTTCCTAATAACTATATAATAACGTTATCTAATATACTCACTAATAGTTATTATCTATGAAAACTATATATAGGATCACCACCTGTGTCGATATGAGCACGACCGTCTGTTTATTTCTATCCATTTTGTTTTTTTTTTTTTTTAATTTTTTTTAAATTATTTTTTTCTTTTTTTTTCAGTGTGCGTTTTTGTTTACATCTTTTTTCCAACCTTTTTTGAGGTCAACCCTTTTTTCCATGTTTGCCTTTTTTATACCCTTGCAGAGGGTATTATAATTTTGGTCAAAAGTGTGCAACGCAGTGAAGGAGACATCTCCGACCCTATAAAGTCTATATATTCTTGATCAGGATCACCTCCTGAGTCGATATAAGCATGTCCGTCTGTCCGTCTGTCTGTCGGTCCGTCTGTCCGTCTGTCTGTCGGTTTCTACGCAAACTAGTCTCTCAGTTTTAAAGCTATCGAGTTGAAACTTTGCACACATCCTTCTTTTCCTTGCAGGTAGTACATAAGTCGGAACGGCCGGGATCGGTCGATTATATCCTATAGCTGCCATATAACTGATTGATCGGAAATGCTATAACTTTGGTGTTTTTTAAGTTAAAGAGTGGAGACTTTCCACACATGTTATATTTGACCAAAATATCTTATGTACAAAATTTCATAAGGATCGGCCGACTATATCCTATAGCTGTCATACAACGATCGGAATTGGCATAACTTTGGTGTTTTTTAAGTTAGAAAGATGGGACTTGGTACAGATTCTATTTTGGACAAAATGATCTGATTTGACAAATTTCATAAGGATCGGCCGACTATATACGATCTGCTATATATCTAATAATATAATGTGCGTGGCGCCACCTAGCGGACTGCGACTCAACTGCAAGGGTATATAAACTTCGGCTTCGCCCGAAGTTAGCTTTCCTTTCTTGTTTTTTTTTATATATAGCTGGATTTTCCAAACTGAGAGCAGATCTAAAAACAGGCTTGCTCCAATCCGCAAATCTACACGCAGAGCTCTGTGGAAGTTCGGATCATTTAGAACCACATTGGCAGGAATTTTCCAGTTGGAGACGTCTATGTTCAGGCCAGGTTGACGCTCTTTGATATGAGACGCCACAACTGCCTCAATGTACACAGAATACGTGAATAGGCGTGACTTCAGGCAAACATTAACCTATGCTCCATCCATTATGAATTCAGCGTCTCCAAGGCAAGTTCCTGATACAGAGCATTTGGACTGGTTAAGTTGGCTGGCCAGCCGTGATGTGATAAGATGAACTTGTGAACCGGGAGTCAAGTAGCGCTCGACAAGGAAGAAAAGCTCCTGATTTGCCACGGACGATAATGTTGGCGTTGGGCAAGAACACTTCTTCAGAGCAGCGATCCTGGGTAACAAGAGTATAAGCAGGAGGAGCCTGAGAGGTCGCAACCACAGCTTCATTGGCCGGATCCAAACCGGAAGCGAGAACGGAAATGGAGTTAGAAAATTGCTTGCAAGGATGCAATAGCGCATGATGTCGACGATTGCAAGCTAAGTTCTCAGACTTGATGCAAATAAATATATCATATCATATCGGTTCGCAACTGACAAAGCCTTAGGCAAGAAGGCACAGCAAGTGCCAGGGTGCCGCACAGGGCACACGGAGCAGGCGGAACATTCAGGAGCATGCACGATCCATTATTAAATGGCCTACATGGCCTACCTGATTCGCTGCCAAATGGGCTAATAAGGCCAAATCCCCAGTATCAAGGGTATGGCACCTTTGTTCCAAGAACCGTGCCATATATTCCCAAGTTGGCAGGCTGTCAACACTGCTTCCTTTAATAAAAAGCAGGAGGGGGTAGCAGGGTATTAAAAAATAAAGAGTCTTTCCACTTGGTCTTTGTGTCAGGGTATAGCTTTTGGAAGACTATCTGGATGAGGAGGCACCCGTGAATTCCCGTTAAATTACCATTGAATCGGCCGGATAACTCCCAAAGAGTAGCAACGGATCCCGACTCAACCATCCTTAGCTTCAGGATCTTGTTGATGTGAGACTGGAAGAATAATCGTCGGTTACTGAAACGGTGGCGCAAAAGATCAAGGGCAACATCATAGTTAGCTTCGGTAATATCCAGCGCCCTCACAGTCTCCAGGCCTGAGTCCCGCAGGCATGAAATGAGCCACCTGAGTGCGGATGACTGTCAATAGTAGTCCTAAATAGGACGCAGAAATCCGGCCACTCAGCATAGCCGCCGCTAAATGTTGGCATCGGCAACGGGGGCAATGAGGGAGCTGGCTTTCATGGAGTAGTTGAAATCCCATCACCACTGGTTCCATCCAAAAGCGTAGAGTGCGCAGCAACTCTCATGAAACGCTTGGCAAGTAGACTTGAAATAAGTAGACGAGTTTCAGTTCAGATTTTTAATATTTTATTTCGGGGTTCAATTTAACCCTAAATCCGCAGCCGCTTAAATCAATGACAAAAATACAAGTAAATTAAATCTTAGCAATAAAAATGAGGTGAGGCAGGGCAACGCACACAAGTGCAAGATAAGTTAGTGTGCAGCAGCTCTACAAAAAAGCTCCCGAAAGCGCATGCGAACG
Organism: Drosophila pandora; assembly: GCA_021223865.1. Classification (NCBI taxonomy): domain Eukaryota; kingdom Metazoa; phylum Arthropoda; class Insecta; order Diptera; family Drosophilidae; genus Drosophila; species Drosophila pandora. The sequence continues at coordinate 735,515 of JAJJHT010011857.1, forward strand.
GTGGAGAAACAAACAAAAATATAAACTTGGCTGATTGGCTTAACAACTATCATTGCATTGAAAAAGTTATTTTTAGTTTAGGGTCACATAACATTCCCTAAGAAAATCAGTCGCGCTCGATCACATTAACGCACTCGATAATTTTCATCAACGCATCTCGAAAATGCAAGTTACATGGACAAGTTACTTCGGTACTCTGTCTTTTATTCCTCCCCCACTGTTGATTGATACATTTAGTTTTCACAATTTTTTCTTATAACCAGTTCTCTGACGCTCAAGTCACTTCCGATGTAGCATTGTGGGCTCCCCAACTATAAAGTCTTATCATTTTGTTCAGAATAGTGATAACGGATTCAACGGTTCCGCGTTTTAAATTTAAGTCTATCATCATTGAAAATCATTTCTTAAATCTTGTAACCGTAAATATTTTCTAGGGAAAACTCTAGATAGACACTTCAATTTTTATTAAATGACGTTTTATAAGTTGTATATTTATGACAAAATGGGAAAATCTTTTGCGTATTCACATAATCAAACTATATAAAAAAAAAGAAAGGAAAGCTAATTTCGCGGACGTAGCGCAGCCGAAGTTGATATTATTAGTGTTTAATGCGATTATTTTATTTCAACGATTTTTAAAAAATAATAAAATTTCCAAAACGACGAAAAGAAAAAATACAAGCAATCGGCTAGACGTTATAATTCTCTATATTCAACAAAAAGAACTTAAGCCTAGCTTATCTATTCCGGCGAAGCGGGGCGAAATCGCAAGAGAGCGCAACTAAGCTTTTATTTCGCTCCCGCTCCGCCCTATGCTAACTTAGACTAGTCTTAAATTAGTTCTCGACATCAGTATTTAATTATGCCTAATCTAATTACTAATATAATCTAATCTGATTATGCTACAATTAGATATATGTCGGATCGACTATAAATCTATGTAGTTTTGTAGTTTTTCCAAAAAGGTGACCAATAGGTCGTATTGGTCCCATCTACTGTAATGTGAAGATATAAACATTGCCTTACAGCAAATTGATTATACTTTGCATATACTTTTCGACGCTTGCTTACCGTGGAAATATCCGCCCGCGTCAACTAATCCGCCTTGGTATAATAAGCACCTATTAAATTTACAGAATTTTATGAGTATACATAAATTTTCTGGTTAGTTATTCAAGATACTTAGTAGCTCGGTCGAATTTCACCGTGCATAACGCAGAATGTTATAGGAGTTATATTCAGAATAGTTAGAGTTTTATATAGGGGGATTCAAAGCCGTTTTATAACTTTGTAAACACTAAGCGCAAACATGTATCGTTTCATCCTCTGCTTACGATTGAGAACTCATATGCGAACACTAATCTGCCAATGGCCGATCTCTTTGCACAGTTTTTTTTTAAACAACGTATTCACCCAGCACCAGTCCATCTCAGCCTTACACTTATAATTTCCAATCAGCAAACCTTATATTTTGCCCATCTTTCGATCAAAGTGGTGTGTTATCGGATCTTCTTAAGGTCTAGCCCGTGTATTCGCCAGGCCCTGATGGAGTACCAGGCTGTGTTCTGGCAAACTGCGCCGAGGCTCTGTGCAAACCGCTCCTTAAACTCTCTATTCTATCGCTGGAAACTTCGATCTTTCCCCTTATGTGGAAGGAATCTTTCATTATTCCGCTGCAAAAAAAAGGGAAAAAATCCGACGCTGCAAATTATAGAGGCATATGTAAATTGTCAGCAATTCATAAGCTCTTTAAAAAACTTATCACTCTACATTTGCAACACCTATGTAGTTCAATATTCATCTTTTATCACGGATGGGCTCTGGAATGGCTTACAAACAGACGTCATTTACACTGACTTCAGTAAAGCATTTGACTCTGTTAACCATTCGCTTCTTATAAGTAAACTGAGTGTTTTGGGATTCCCAACTGATCTTCTTATCTGGATTTTGAGCTTCTTATCTGGGAGAACCCAACGTGTCCTCTTTAAAGATGTTACCTCGCGTTTAGTCCGCGCAACATCTTGTGTGCCCCAAGGAAGCCAACTAGGACCCCTACATTTTACACTGTTTATTAACGACTTGCCCCTTACCTTAACTAATTCACTTGTACTTATGTACGCTGATGACGTTAACCTATGCCTTCAGTATAAATTCGCCACGGCCCAGTCTATACTTCAATCCGATTTGGATAAACTTCAAAATTGGTGTTTAGGAAATAACCTAAAGCTTAATGGATCATTGGTTCCGAGACATTCGGAAGCCGAATTTTTGTGGCCAGAGATACAAGCGGCTGCATAGTTGTCGGCTGAGCAGGATGAAGATTATTCGACCCGAAGATTATTCGAAGCACATCACTAAAAGCAGATTTCTTACACTTTGGAGACTCATTTAGTAATTGAAGACTACTAAACTGTGTATCGAGCGCACAGAGTTGGTCATTGATTTTACGAAACCACAAATCAACTCCTTGAAACCGCTTTTAGTCTGCCTCATGAACGATCTCATTTCGTCCTGAACAGCACGACAACCGTCACAGCAAAAGTGGAGACCAGACCTACGTGAGATTGCATCCGAAACTGAGGCCGTGAACCCGGCACACTTAGCGTGTAAAACGTTTTCACAGAGCCAGCAATGGATGGTAGGCTGGGAAGACGAGATTGTCTTATTACAAGACTTCAACGCACAGACCAATTTAAAATCCATAATTATTAAAAATTTAAATAATTAATTTATTAAAAATTAGTAAAAATTAAATAATTAATTTATTAAAAATTATTAAAAAAATTAATAAATAATTTAATAATATTATTTGATTTTATTATTGAGGAACCTTGAACCACTGTACCAAGGAAACGAAAGGGGGATATTAAAGAGAGCAGTTAGTGCAAGTTATTAAGATTCAAAGAAATAGAGATCAGAATCTCTATTGAGCGAGAATAGAATCAAAAGAATAGCAACAACACCGTAGGAGATGAAGAAGCAGAGCAGGGCTATCTAAGAACGGATACGGATCTAAGAAATTGCAATTTGTTTTTATTTACGTAAAGAAATAAACACCGATTGTTTATAGAAAGCTTATTACAAATTTTACAAAAACGTAGTGCGCACAAAAAAACACGTCCGTCCGCTTTAAGATAAAGAAAGGAAGTGATTAGACTTTTACTAATCAACTTACCATCATTAACAAACCGTAGAACGATGCTGGGTGTCATGTAATAATATATGGGTGTCATATAATCTTATTTATGGAAATGTAGACAACCAGCATTTACTAACACGAGTAAATTTTAACATTCCTAGTAGAAGGACTAGAAACTTTCGTCCTCTACTCCTCAGCCATTGTAGTTCGACATATGCGCAACATGATCCGTTCTGGGTATTATGTTCGGACTACAATGGTCTCTACCACATCTTGCCACTTTGATCTACTAACAATCTTAAATCGCTTATATTAACTGCCTTATCTGTGCAACACTCTTCCTCGTGAGATCTTTCTCCTACTATTCGCTTAACTATCTCGTATCTAATCGCGCGATTCGAGCCGTACGTTACGCGGCAGCGTCCCTCGGTCGGTTGGACGGGAGGTGGGCTGTACGTATGCAGTGGGAACCGCGCACAAAAAAAAATTGCAGTAGCTGGGCGGGAGTCGTCAGTTGTATTGAAGGCAATACATAAGGACATAATCCTTGTCTTGGTTGTGATTGTTAATTCTTCCAAATCGGCTCCAAAATCATCCATTTCGTCTAATTGTTCGATCTGGTTTTGCAACTCATTTGCTTTAGAAATTGTCTCATCTAAAACCTGAAGCCTGCATCCTAGCTCGGTCTTTTCTAAAGGAAGTGATCCAGCTTCCAAACGTTCCTCTAACCGGCGAATGCTTTTTACTTTAACATTTAATCTTCTTTTTTAATCATTAAGGGTCCTGGAATTAAGTTTGGGTATTTTTATGTATTTATTTCAATATTAGCTATAATACATAAATTGAATTTACAATATAATAACTAATTTAGAGGAAGGAGTAACTAGCTACTATGGCCATCGACTCGACAATTGATAACAGTTTGTTTACTTTTGTATTTGAGATTTAACATTTGAAGAAATGGTTATTATATACTTAAAAGGAGAGTTTAAATTAGGTGTGTAATTTTACAATTCCGTGGAAAGATAGTAATAGTTTGGAGTTGGCAGCTGTGAGGTCAGATAATAGATTTGATGGCGGGGTGAGACCGAATAGGTTTGTTCTGCTGTTTTGGTAGTGTCCACAGGTATCCAGTAGATGTGTTACTGATCTGATAGATGTGTTCTTCTCCGCAATTAGGGCAGTTTAGCCGACTTTCCCCATTAAGGATGTGCTTATGCGTGAGATTTGTGTGTCCAGTTCTTAATCGTGTAAGAATGGCGCATTCCCTTCCGTTGAGCGAAGTAGGGAACTTGATGTCTTTCTTGTCAGGGTTAAATTGTTTATACCAGTGGTTAAACAATGACCAGTCTTCCAGTTCGATGTCCGCAAAATGTTTTTGATGCTTTTCCAGATGTCCTGTTGTACTCCAGGTATGATTGTTTGGCACGGAGCCCGTTCGGCTAATTTTGCAGCCTTGTCGGCCATCTCGTTCCCAGTTATTCTATATGGGCCGGGGCCCATAACAGTTTAATTTTGCTAATGTTCTTGATGCAGAGGTGACGAATTTCGGTTAAAAGGTTATTGTTATTGTAGAAGTTTTGTACTCCTTGCAGGGTGGACAGACTATCACTGCAGATGATATAGCTTTCTTTAAGTTCGAGAGCAAATTTTATTGCCTTAATAATAGCTACTGCTTCCGCAGCAAAAACTGAGAAGTGGTGAGGTAGTCGACCCCAAGAAACAATTAAACTGTTTTGGTCGACCACTGCAAAGGTGGTTGTGGCATCGGACTTTGAACCATCTGTGTAAAGCCATTTTCTATCGGAGTATTTATGGGTAACTTCTTCGAATATCTGCTTAAACGATGTGAATGGGGTCCTTGATTTTTGAAAATCATGAAGTGTAATGTCAATGGCGGTGGAGCGTAATTTCCACGGAGGGGATGGAATGACTTTGTTCCAACGATAAGGCGATCCTATGTTGTGTTTCTTGGTAAAGGTTATACATCTTCGAATCGTAGATTGGACTTTGAATTTCCTACGGTGCTTTGAGGCAACTTCATTGTCCTTTAGCAGAATAGAGTTGGTAGAGCACATGAGTTTTGGTATTAATTTAAAGGTAGTTTGCGTGACTCTGGTTGTAATGACCGGCAATCCTGCTTCGGCTAGGATGCATTTAGTTGGGGTCGTTGGAAATGCGCCAATGCTACGCCTGACGGCCGCATGGTAAGGAGGTAAGATTTTTCTTAAGTTCGATGGCGCGCACCAGCCGTAGATGGGTAGTCCATAATCGATAACGGACAACAACAGAGCTCTTGTTGCTTGTATAAGTGTGGTCCGGTGGATGAGGATTCGCTTAGATGTTAAGAATTTTATAATGTTTAGTTTCTTAATAAGTTTAATTCTTAGTTCGCTACAGTGTTGTTTAAATGTGAGTCGTTTATCAAATGTCAGGCCAAGTATATTAAGAAAGGAAACGCGTTCTATATCTATGTCATTGTGTGATAATGGTGGGTATGTACAGCTCTGTTTTTTACAAATATGAAAAACTTTACATTTATTTACAGCAAGAGTAGCACCGAAGGTGTTACCCCAGATTTGGATTTCATTAAAGACTTCTTTAAACTTATTATTTAGTGCAGTAGTATTCTTGCATTTGCTAAAAATTATGGCATCGTCTGCATAAATTGCCAGTTTAATTTGCTTATGTCTTAATATTATGTTGTTTAAGGACTGGAAGGCAATCATGAACAATACCACAGAGAGGGGCGATCCTTGTGGGATCCCATTGTGGAGAGTATAGAATTTAGATAGAGTGTTGTTAACTCTTACTCGGATAGAACGGTTGATCATAAAAGCCTTCGCTAAGGTGAAGGTCTTTTGGCCTACCCCCCACCGGGAAAGTTGATCCAATACTGTATGCACCCCTACGCGATCGTAGTTTAAAGCAACCCCTGTTGCTTTAAAGCCGTTTGGTGGGGGCTGATAAGTTTATGTTTCGTAATGAACCACATTAACCTTTTGGCTAGCATTTTTTCTAAGGTCTTGCTTAAACATGGGAGTAGAGAAATAGGTCTAAATGATGTTATTTCATGTGTTAATTTGTTAGGTTTTAAGATAGGGATAATTACGGCGGATTTCCACACATGAGGGTAGGTAGCCCTAGCGAGCATAGCGTTATACATCTCTAATAGGCGAGATTTTGCCTCGGATGGCAACTGTTTCAGCATTGGGTATGAAATTCGGTCTATACCGGGTATTTTCCCTTTCGAACGCTGAAGTGCATATTCAAGCTCACTAAGGGAAAAATTTGAGGCAAGGTCTGTGGAGGCGGTCGACAATTTGGTGGGTGTGTATTCCTGAGAAAGAATTGCTTCTTTACGGGTCTTGTATCGGTGGGAGAAATTCTCGTCCTTAGAGTAGTTCGACCAAAAGTTCCCAAATGCATCGCCAATGTCTACGGAGTGGTGTAGATTCTCGTTGTTATATTTTATTGTCCTGAGGTATTTTGGAGAATTACCTATTAAGCGATTTAGGTCAGCCCAAGTTTTCTTGGTCGATGATAGAGGGGTTATATTAGAAGTGAATCTTTCATAGGATTCCCGTTTTGCTTTTTTAGAATTGTATTTGAAAAGAGCGTTAGCTTTTCTGTAAGCAATTAGAGCAGCGGTGCTCTGAGTTTGTTTGTATGCATGCCAAAGAGATTGCTTTTGCTGCCTTAAATCCTGCAGAGTTTTGCTCCATCAAGGAACATTTCTCTGATGTAGAGGGGGTTTGGTTTGAGGGATTGTTAAATTGGCTGAGGTTCTGATTCCTTTTATTATTTTGGCGGCAAACAGATTTAAGTCGTGTGTTGCAGGGAAATTAAAGTTATCCCTGCATTTGGCACGATACAGATCCCAATTGGCTTTATCTAATTTAAATTTAGGGGATGGCGGTATGTTAATGGGATTAATTCGAAATTGAATCTTTGTCTTTAAAGGATAGTGATCGCTTCCGTAAAGAGAGTCTTGTACGGACTACTTACAGAAAGGGAACAACGATGCGGAGGCTAATGTTAGATCAATAGCCGTGAAAGAGTTGTGAGTGGAATGATGGGTAGCGGAGCCGTCATTGAGGAGAGTTAAGGTTGATTTGTTTGTTCTTCTATTTGTAACCCTCTACCGCGAAGATGATCCCCACAATGGACTCCAGGCATTAAAATCTCCCACATATAAGATTGGCTTGCTAGAAAGATCTACTTTTTTAAGAATTTCGTTGGCAGCTACGAATTGAGATGGAGGTATATATGTATTGAAAATACATATTTTGGGATGGGCTAGGAGTTCAATACCTAAAGAACAAGTATTACTGTTAATTGGTATGGGCTTGTGGGGAATGTCTTTACGTACAAGTAGGCTAACACCTTGTTTGGCATAGGTATTAGAGCTAAAGTTATAGAAATATCCAGTAAATTGCTTGGGGTAAGCAATGTTCGTAACGTTGGAATTAATATGTGTTTCCTGAAGGCAAATAACATCAGGGTTGCTATCGTTTGTTAAAAGTTGTAGCTCGTGGTAATTGTTAAAGTAACCATTCATGTTCCATTGTACTAGTGTAATGGACATAAGTGGGAAGAGAGAGAGGATGTTATTTGGTTTGGTTTGGATTGATGAAGCTAGAATGAATCACTAATAGCATCGTCTGATTCGTGGGCATTTAAGTTAATATTGTGAGTAGTTGGTTTATTTTGATTTGAAGATGTTGCTCGGCTGCTACTTTCGTAATCGGCGTGGATTTCTTGTAAGTGTGCATGTGATGCAGGAGATAGGTTATACTTGTTATGAGCAAGTGAAGTGGATTGCTTTGGCTGATAAGGGGTTTTGGGGATAGGTGACTGGGGAATCGGGGAGTTGGAAGAGGGGGGGAAGGGTTTTTTTCGGGGCTTCTTCGGTGGAAGCAGTTTTAACTTTGTCATTTTTGTTTTGGTTTGCGTTTTCGCTACGTTGGTTTAATGTTTTGGCTACAGAAGAGTAGGAAGCGGTATTAACCGAGTTATGTGATGTTGTTTTAAATATTGTTTTGGCCTCACGCATAGTGCATTTTCTAACTGTTTTTATTTTGAGTATTTCTCTTTGTTCTTGGTACTTAGGGCATTGTCGGGAAGAGGTCGAATACTCGCCAGAGCAATTGGCACAACAGATTTTGCGGCATTTACTTGAAGAATGTGGTGGTAGGGCACATTCGGAGTGGGGTGTTAACGCATTTTTTGGTTGTGTGGCCGAGGAGTTGGCACGACTTGCATCTCATGGGGTTTGGAATGTACTCGCGGACTTTAACAGAGTGCCAAGAAATATCGATTTTAGATGGCAGGTTATAGAGCTCGAAGGTTATTAGGATAACTCCGCTGGGCTTGGAAACACCATCGTACCATTTCATAAATTTATAAACTTCCGTAACCTTTTGTGTTTTAAGTTCATCGACGATTTCTTTTTCGGGAATGTCGCTGAGGTACGGGGCATAGACTGTCCCTTTCACAAAATTAAGTGCCTGGTGGAGCTTACATTGAACTTTGCCTATACCGGTGAGCTTGGTAGCATTAATAAACTTATCAGCATCTGCTTGAGATTTAACATAACAGATTTAGCATAAGTAAATTTCCGTCTCTGAGATTCGAAATGGTAACTATGTTTTTGGAGATCATTTTAAGGGCGCGGTGGACGGCGAAGCATGAGAATTGAGAAATGGTCCTTTCTGTATTGATGGAGGCGATTGTTATATATCTTGGATTATCAACTGAGGTAGTTGGAAGTTCCGGTAATGCAATATCGAGTTTTTGTTGTTGTCTTCTTTTTTTTGATGGTGTGCTGATGGCAAGCTGCGCAAACCGATTGTCGCCCAGGTTTGGAGGCCCTGGGCCCATGATGTGGCTTATTGGTATTTATACGTTTGTTGATTGTTGTAAAGAATGGAATGAAGACTATTTAAAAAGCTCGATGAAAAGATAAAAGATAAGAAAGATAAGAACCACGTGGGTCCAAAAAGAACAGTGATCGGTCGAAAAGATCTGTTTGGAGATAAGAGACGTCCGCTCGCGATGAGAGATAGCCGAAGACTGTAAGTTTGGGTATATTACTTTCCATTCTATAAAATTATTTCTTTTCTAATAAGAAGCGAATTTGATGTT
>JAJJHT010011857.1:750890-777754 GCA_021223865.1 Drosophila pandora
CTTGTACCGTGGCTATTGTACTGAGAAACGATACAATAATATATAATATAATATATAATATATATAATAATTCTAGGTAACGTGCCCCTTCTGTTTTAATAAACATGAAAGTTATGACTTTCTTATCAATCAGTTATATGACAGCTATATGAAGTGTATGCCGATCCTTTTTGTATTATAAAGTGCGTGCATCGAAGGAAAGAATGTGTGTAAAGTTTTCAGTCAATTGCTTTAAGCGAGACACTATCTTGCTTAAAGGAGTTATTTAGTTGTTGAGCCTCTTAGGGGTTAGCCTCTTAAACAGAGTTATTTAGTTGTTGAGCCTTTATAAAGCTAGGAGCACACAACCACAATAATAATAAAATCCGCCAAATTCAAATCAATTATATTATTATACATATTTGATATATGCTAAAATAGGCCGGTCTTATTTATGGCCAAATTTATGGAGATAGCTGAAGCACTGTGCCCGCTGAGAATTTGCGTCATCGCAATCTAGACCTTTCCGTACCTTCGGCTCTTCCATTGATTGATGTCCAGGATGAATTTAACCGTCCATCGTTATTTTCCATTCCACATGGCTCCAAATATTTATTTCACAATCAAATTACTAATTACGTTCAATTTTCTTACCGTCTACGCTTGGGTTCCTAAAGATGATGCTCCTAAAGAAAAGGTCATATTGCAGGATCTATGGCTTAAAAAGCCAGACTTAATGTTTCACTGCGGCAAACAGCTTGCCTCATATCACGTGGCGGCATTTATCAAATAAACAGAAGATAAAGTGGCAGATAAAGTGGTTTACAGGTCCATCGTTTTTAAAAGAACCGGAAGATAAGTGGCCAACGAGTCCCCGGCTTAATCTCTCACCAGAACTTCAACAGATTGAAGCAAAAAAGCGTTCAGATTAGCCGCAATGTCCTCTTTCTCATACTTATTGGAAGTGATAAAAGGAGTTTCCTCTTACCTAACTAACTCACAAGCACTTGGGAGTCTTTTGCGACAGCGTGTTTGAATAGCAAATGAGAAAGAAGTATCTGGTGTTGATTTTTGTGACCCTATTGATATAAAATTGAAAATTCGTGGTGGGCCACCCTATAAGTCGTACATTGCCCTATTAGTTTATTTTGCGTCCAAGTCGGTTCATTTAGAAGTAGTTTCTTTTAGTAGATTCCTTTTTATTGTCTTTTCAAAGATTCTTAGATACTTAAGCTGGGCTGAAGTTCGATTATAAGAATATAGCGAATTATAAAGTTGAACCAAAAGCTTTTTCAATTTGGAAATAATTATTTCCAGTCACCATTTAATAAAAATCGTGAGATAAACTAAGGGGATGTACAAAAAATTCATTCTCTTCACGGAACCGTATGCAGAAGGGCAGCACATACTCTGCCGTCTCGTCAACACCTCAACTGGGAGAACGGGTCTACATGGCCAAATTTGGGGATATAGCTCCTGAAGCAGCCATGTCCGCTGAGAATTTGCACCATCGCAAGCTAAACCTTACTGTGCCTTCTGCTCTTCCATCGGTTAATATTCGAAAATGTGGTAGTGTAGTTTTTCTGCTTGGCCCTGCTGCCTTTACCCTTATACAGTAAAATAGATAAGTTAATGTGCCCATTTAGTATAGTTTTATTTCACATTAAATTTACTCAGTTAAAAAATTCTTAATCTTAATTCAAAAATAGCTTCTCCCCCTAAATTTGGTTTAAATCGTTTCAACTTATGTAATATGTAGGAACATAAAGTACAACAAGTTTATCTCTATATATTATATATGAAGTAGAATGCAATCGCAAGATCGCATACCATCATTACGTGGATTTAATAAGAAACGTTACGTTAATATACATACGCTTTCTAGATCGAGATTATATTTGCATCCTCACGAATCAATACACCGCAGTGCGCAGGGGATTGTTGACAAGCCAAAGCGATCTGTTCATTTTTGTCAGATCATTTTTGACTGAGAGCGAACTATTTATCGATTTAATTTAATTCAAATTTTTGCGCGGTTTGCGCGGTTGCACAAAACTGTTCAAAGAGATCGGCCATTGCCCTATCAGTGTGCGCATAAGAGTTCTCAAACGTAAGCAGTGGGGGAAAAGATACATGTTTTCGCTTAGTATTTACAAAGTTACAAAACTGCTTCGGATCCTGAGTAAACTGATTCCTGCAGCGGCGAATATAACTCCTATAACATTCTGCGTCATGCACCGTGATATTGGACCAAGCTACTAAGTATCTTGAATAGCTAACTGTACAGCCCGATAATCTATGTTTGTTTAAACGTCTAATCATGGTTAGGTTAGGTTAGGTTAGGGCGGTGATGCAAGGGGGTCATAGAATACCCCCTCGCTTCCACTTGAGCCGCTAGCGCTCCTTGTGCTGCCGCTGGAGCAAGGGTTTCACCGAGATGCTACCCCTCCCCCCCTTCCTGTCTACCAGGGTTCATATATNCCCCCCCCCCTTCCTGTCTACCAGGGTGCATATATATGCCTAGACTACCTATGGCGGCCCATGGTCCCAGCCTGCTTTCTTTATGAAGGCAACCAATCCGCGTGGAGAGATCTCTGAGAGATCGTTAAGGTCCGAGAGTTCTTCGGAACCGAAGTGTTTGAGTCTGCTGCGTCCGAGTGCCGGGCAGTGGCATAAGAGGTGCGATACCGATTCTACCTCCTCTTCATCCCTGCAGCTCTTGCAGAAATCATTGTGGGGGACTGCAAGCCTGGCCGCGTGTTCGCCTATCAGCCAATTCCGGTCTAGTCAGAGCAATAAGTCTCGCCGATCTTTTCTGAGAGCGTGTCGGCCAGATCAAACGTGATGTTCTACAGGTCTGTAGATTACAACATTTCCTATTGGCTGCCAGGTCGAAAAACTCCCTGCACTTTAGCCTGCAAGTAGCCAAGGGTATGCCTACAAGTTCTTTCTCCGGTAGGAGAGGGTTGGTAGTCCCTGCCCTAGCTAGTTCATCTGCAGCACAGTTTCCCTCGTGGTCCCTGTGACCGGGGACCCAGATGAGGTAGATGTCAAGCTGTTCAGCCATCTCGTTGACAGATCTGCGACAGTCATTGACTGTCCTGGAGTTGGATGAGAATCCGTCAAGTGCCTTGAGCGCTGCTTGACTATCTGAGAAGATACATATTGTACCCCGATTGCCCCTTAGAGCTGGGGATTCAAGTGCTTCCTTAATGGCTACTACTTCAGCCTGGAACACACTGCAGTGGTCAGGGAGTCTGAAGGACTCCTTTAGGCTCAGATGCTCGCAAAAGTAACCGCCTCCAACCTGGCCGTTAAGTTTTGATCCATCTGTATAGATATGAATGGAGCCCTCCGGTCCCGGTATCCGGGCATCCCATTCCTCCCTCGAGGGGATTAAGACTTTGTAGTTAGTGGTGGGTTGGTCGACGGGCACACAGTAATCCGTACCCCCCTCAGGCATGAAATGTTGTAGGTCCAGTCTGGTATGACCGAAACTATTTTTGCTCCATAGGTTTGCCTCCCGCAGTCTTATTGCTGCCAGAGTGGCTGTCTTTACCCCCATCAGTAGGTCAAGTAGTAGGTCAAGTATAGTGTCTAGGGCATCATTAGGCGTAGTGCGTAGACTGCCTGTTATACAGACTTCCGCCATGCGCTGCATCTTCCTGAACTTTTCCCTGCATGTGGAGTTGTCCAGGGCGGGCCACCCGACAACAACACCATAGAATAGAATCGGTCTGATGATCGCTGTGTATAACCATCTGACTATCTTCGGGGACATTCCCCATTTCAGGCCTACCGCCTTGCGGCAGGTATAGAGTGCTATTGCCGCTTTCTTAGTCCTATCAGCGGTGTTCAGCTTCCAGTCTAGTTTCCTGTCTAGTGTTATACCTAGGTACTTCGCACTATCACTAAGAACTAGTGTTTCTCCTAGGAGCTTCGGAAGTCTTAAGTTAGGTATTTTGTACTTCCTGGTGAACAGCACGAGCTCTGTCTTGGACGGGTTGACTCCCAGCCCGTTCTTTTGCGCCCAGGCCGACAGAACTTCGAGCTTCCCTGTCATTAGGTCACATAGCGTCTGTGGGAATTTCCCCACGAAGGCAATAGCAACATCGTCCGCGTACGCAATGATCTTACATCCGCCACCCTCTAAGGATCGTAGTAGGCTCTTAACCGCCACGTTCCATAGTAGTGGTGAGAGTACACCTCCTTGTGGGGTGCCCCTCTTGACGTATCTTCGAATAGTCGAACCTCCAAGTGTAGCCTTGACACTCCTGTTAACCAGGATCTGCCGTATTAGGTGAGTTGATCGATTGTCTATTCCAAGTCCCGTCAGTGCGTCGATTTTTGAGCACGGTAGGATGTTGTTGAAGGCCCCTTCTATGTCTAGAAAAGCCACAAGTGCGCATTCCTTGAAATTAATCGCTCGTTCGGCGATCATAGTGATATCGTGCAGGGCTGTTTCTGTTGATCGGCCCCTTTTGTAAGCATGCTGAGAGCATGAGATGTCGTTTGGGTTAATGTTAAGTTGTAGATGGAGACTTAAGAGTCTTTCCATAGTCTTAAGGAGAAAGGAAGACAGACTTATAGGTCTGAAGTCCTTGGGGCTGCAGTGGGATGGTTTCCCCGCCTTGGGTATGAATACAACCTTCGTGCACAGCCATGCCTTTGGTATCATACCAGTAGTGAAGACTGTGCTGAAGATTTTCTTAATCCATTTCCTTAGGTTAATACCGGCTCTGGATAACTGAGCTGGTAGAATACCGTCCGGTCCCGGAGATTTGAAGGGTTCAAAACTGTCTATTGCCCATTTAAGGTTTCTGTCACTAAGTAGGTAGTTGAGCGAGCCCTGGTGACCCTGGCTACGCATCACCTGGGTTGTTCCTTCCGATGAGCAACCCGGGAAGTGTGCGTTGATAAGGGTCTCCAGGGTTTCCAGGCTTGAGGTTGTCCAGCACCCCTCCGTAATGTAACCTGCGATGGGGGCTGTAGTAGAGAGAATCTTTCTTAGGCGGGCGGCCTCTGATGTCTCCTGAATGTTGGTGCAGAAATTGGCCCAGGCAACCCTCTTTGCCTTGCGCAATTCTTTTTTATATTGCCTAAGTTCAGCTTTATAGGTTTCCCACGCCGCGTCTGTGCTGGTACGGTGCGCGTGGTTGAAGGCCCTACGTGCATTTTTTTTGTACGGGGCTAAAGACGAGGTCCACCACGGAGGCTTCTTCGATCTGCTGCTACCTATCCTTTTTTTGGGGCAGGCCTTGTGGTAAGCTTTTGCACTAGTCGCAGTAAGCTTGTCTACCATGGCGTTAAGCCCCTCATAGGTTTCGATGGTCTCCGAAGGCGGTTCGCCTAAGGATCTATCTAGTATATTTTTATAGAGCTCCCAGTTTGCCTTTCTAGGATTTCTTACTGCTTGCTTGGTGAAGTTTTCAAAATTTACTACTATCTCAATATAGCGATGGTCTGAAAATGAATGTTTGTCAAGGACTCTCCAGCTGGTGATTGCATCAGCCAGGGAGTGCGAGAATAATGTGACATCAAGAACCTCCCTTCTGTTCTTGACTACGAAGGTGGGTTCTGAACCTCTGTTACCCACTAGAAGCTTAGAGCTGAGGATAAAATCGAAGATTGACTCACCCCTCTCGTTTGTGTCAGTGCTTCCCCACTGATTGTGATGAGCGTTGGCATCGCATCCTATTATTAGGTCGATGTCCTTCCTTTCGCTGTCTTCCACAAGCCGCCTGAGTAGCGAATGGGGTGAAGGTTCTAGGTGGTCGTGACCCATATATGCCGAGCATATTCTTAGATGGCCGTCTGGGCCCTCTATCGATGCGGCTACGTGATCTTCATTGCTGAAATTTGGTAGCAAGAAGGTATTAAGGCTTTTCTTTGCGAGTATGCATGCTCGCTTTTTACCTGTTACATCGGCTGTGTAGTCTGAAGTCCGACGCCCCCAGACCGAGAATCCTGTCTCCGTGGATCCAGGGTTCTTGGATGAGGGCCACGTCAGCTCCATTCTCTGCAAGATGGAGCAGGAGGGCGGCGGAAGCCGCCTTACTGTGATGGAGATTTATCTGCAGGAATGTCCATCTCCAAGTCGATGCCTCCAGGTTTACACTTCGCATCCGACTTGTAGATCCTCACCGCAACGTGCTCGAACCCGTATTTGATACGGCTGCCGGCACCCTCCAGGATGTTCGCAGTCTCCTCATTTAAAATGAGGACAACCTGCCTTCTCAGTCCCACTGCTTCCTCCACCTTGGCGACCCTCCAGTCCGCCGTAGGGAGTGTGGGATTGCACATTTTAAGCATGGCCAGAATGGTGGCAGGGTCCGCCGGCTTCTCTGTCAGCCATGCGCGGGCCCTCGGTTTGCTGGGGATCTTGTCCCAGTCCACCGCCTCCAGTCTGGCTCCTGGGTAGACCTCCCCAAGCGACGCAATCATTCGCTTGTAGAGGCTTACAGACCTCGCATCTTGGCACGCTATCACCTTGATGCTACCCTGGTACCACCCTGCGTCTTCGCAGTCCGGTGGAGGTTCTCCGCTCTTGAGCATCTCCTCCATGAAGCGCCCATGCAGCTCATTTACTACCTTACGCCAAAGCTCCTTGGGGATCAGGCCATCTTTGGAGCCATTATCAATGACCCCAATGATGGTCCTGCCCTTGGTAACTTCGGCGAAGGATCTGTTGCTCTGTGTCTGCACCTTCTTCTTCTTAGCTAGGGGCGCTCCACCGTCGGTCGACCTCTGCCTTTTCGCACTCTGTGCACTCTCCTTGGCAGAGTCGCCTACTCCTGTCGGCTTCTTTGGGTCCAATCTGGCCCCCGCTCTTGCTGGCTGAAAGTCAGGCAGGATTTCCCTCGCCCACTTTATTATTTCAGCCTGATCGGGATTGGACTCCGCCGATGGGTCTGCCCTCATCAGGATGAAGGCCGCTCTCCTTCTATCTTTATAGGAGCCCTTCCGCTGCAGGGGGCCAGCAGTCGTCGGACCGGGGCCTTCCTTAGGGTTGCCGCCGGTGCGAAAGGAGCTCGATTCAGGGATCTTACCCCCCACACCGTTCGGTGGTCCCATAGTGGGCCCCGTTTTGGGGGTCGGTGCCTTGGCATCTCCCCCTACACCGGCGCCGCTCGCCTCCGAATGTTGTCCTTCAGTGGGGAGCTTCGCCATCCCAGCATCTCTTTGGCCTCTATCTGCCTTGGAGATTGACGGATCCGAGATCCCATTTCCGGACTTTCTTAGGGAGTTCCGTTCTCCACTGTTTGTTTTTCTTTTTAAATTATTATCGTTCATTTTTTGGACCCACGAGTAGGCGGGAAGGGGTTCGTCCATCATGACATAGCCCGCTTGTCATGATAAGCCTGGCTAAAACTGAGGGGTCGGCCGGTCCCCCAGAGTCCGCATATTAACGTCCGTGCATCCCCCGGACATGCATCCCTCGGCATATGCTGTTCCACCTTGGATTGGGGTGATTTGGGGAAGGGAGTTTTCTTCTCCCCGCCCGACTACAATTAGCCAGCATCCTCGGCAGAGACATGACCTAACCGGGACCTGTTACCAGCCGCCCTCACGTGGAGAGTATAGTCGCACTACCATCGGTGTACACAGTTACGGCACATGAGCTCATGCGTTTCTCCCCCTGTTGTACCCGATTGGCTGACGGCCAAGTCTAATCATACTATTCTTTAAATTTATGAGGTGCCTTGTATACCAAGGCGGATTCGTTGAAGCGGACGGATATTTCCACGGCACGCAAGCGTCGAAAAATATGTTGAAAGTGTAATATCATTTTTGTAATGCGATGTTTATATCCTCGCATGCCAGTAAATCAGACCAATCAAATTCCAAAATTAACTTATTTAATTTTATAAAGTCAGCCTTATGAAAGAAACGAACTTTCTGAGATTTAACTGTAGACTTAAGGTCAATAAAGTAATTATTTTCGATTGAAACATCAAGAGTGGGATGATATGGATCCTCAGGGTTAGAAAGGGGCAAAGTTCTGGAAAGAGTAATTCCATCAGGATCAGAAACGAAATATAAGTCCAGTCTAGGAAGTTTCTGTAAATACAATAATGTGGGATGCAAAAAAAGAACTATAAGAATACCGTTTGGGAAGTTTACTACGTAACCCTCTAGTATTCTGATAGGTAAGTGTTAATGAAGACATTAGTTTTTTGAAATTGAGGAAGATAAGGTGGAAGGTTGATCAGTGGCCTTAACATGTGGGAGTTTTACACCCACAGGTTTGGTTATCTTTTTTTTACTTGGCTGATGTTCTTGGACGAAAATTATTTTAATTTATCATATTCAACTCATACCCTCATAACGACCATAGTCCGACCTATACTGTCAATAAAATCAAAGAAAGAAGGAGTGGACAAAAGGGGGATAAGGCATACCGCGATAATGCAGAGAGACCCGCCAGTGGAACCCACTACAAGAGCCGATCCAAGAGGGAATGGTAACTTTTATTAGAATTTCACATCTTTGGAATGTTGGAACATCGATCAAAGAGATCGTCTATATCGTCTCTAACTCCATTAGTTTATACAGTAACTATGACATCGGCCTTAACATAAAATATTTTTGTTTTGACCCGATTTCAAATTCGATAAGGTTTCCTACCTATTTAATACTTTTATTTATGTAAATACATTTTGTTCTATTATTATAAATAACTATTAATACAAAATCATTGGCGATCACCGATCATATAATCACTAAAATATAATAAGTAAAGTCTTATCGTTATTGTTGGTTGAAGACAACTCTTCTCGGCCGCTCGGCTTCAATGGCGTGGTTCCCACTGCCCATAGGTATAGCCCACCTCCCGCCCAACCGACCGAGGGACACTGCCGAGTGACGTACGGCTCGAATAGCGTAGATAGATACGAGATAGTTTAAGAGATATCACGGGGAAGAGTGTTGCACAAACATGGCGTTAAGAATAAGGGATTTAAGATTGTTAGATTGTTTGTTATGGAGCAAAGTCACAAGAAGTTGTAGAGGACAGTAATCCGAACATAATAACCTAAACGGATCGTGTTGATGAGGATGAGGATGAAAGTTTCTAGTCCTTCTACTAAGAACGTTAAAATTTAAACGTGTTAGTAAACAAATTTAGTACGTTTAGTAAACACCAGAAAAAAGATTATACAGAATCGTGAACCCAGCATCGATTTACGGTTTGTTAATGATGGTAAGTTGATTAGTAAAATTCTACTATGATAAGAGGTGAGGTGAAGATTTGCTTCCCAATTAAGTCCCCTAAGGGCGAAAGTCAGGAACTCCACTGTACTCCGTATTGAGGACTCCAGACACTCTGGATACTCGAATCGGACGGACTAATGATGTATTTAACGTTTATGTTATGTACCGGTCATTAAATTCTTTTGACCATCTTTTCATAAAATCAAGCATACGCATTGCTTTATTAACCATGGTGGATATATGGTCGGTAAATTTAAGTTTTAAATCTAATAAGACACTCAGATCGTTAACCTAAGTTATTCGTTCCAAGGCGTATCCATAGAGAAAGTACATAGCCTGGTGAGGACAAGATCGATAAAATACTAATTATTTTATTATATTAAATTATATTGTTTTATATAATATAATAATTGTTCAAGCATTGAACACGATACGCATTCCAAACGTAGAATGTAAGAGATCGGACACATGGGAATAAGTGATTAACAGCATGGTTTGAAAACGATCTCCTGCAGTCTAAACATATATTTATGTGGTGTACTTGAGGCACTTAAGTCTTCTATCTTTCTTGTAAGAGAAGTGTATGAAATAAAAACAGTTTTGAAACGGAACTCATTGGAGTAACACCATTATTATAAGGGGCTCCTCTTGACATTTGGTCCTTCGAGACGGATCATGTGGTCCTTTGGGACACCCTGACATTTTCCCCTCTGTGGTAAGAGACTCAGGTTAGACTTCGATCTAGGCAAAAAAGAGCCCAGTTTAAAATGGCGTAGTCAAAAAAGAGTTTTCATTTAAAACTCATTGGTATAACACCAATAAGGTGTTTCTCTTATCATGTGGTCCTTCGGGACACCCTGACGTGTTCCCCCTTGTGGTAAGAGACTCAGGTTAAGATGCGATCTGGGCAAAAAAGAGCCCCGTTTAAAATCGCGTAGTCAAACAAAAAAAAACTGTTGTTTCCCCCCAAGAGGCAAGGAACACAGAAACTAAAATTTTGTAAATTCAAATGGGCATAAATTAAGGCTGCGATCTGGGCAAAAAGAACCCTGTTGGCACCTAGTGCCAAGACCTACTACCCTATATGCACACTTAGTAATTTGATCCAATCAATATGCATTAGCATGTCGCAATATAGAAACCCACTAACCGATTTTCTCACCTATAAACAATTAGTAATAAGCATAAAACTATATCCAACCTATTAACCCTCGTCTCGTTAAGTCTCGTTACTCAGTGTCTGAACCACGGCACTTAAAATCAACCTACTTCGAGTGATCCTGTGTAAAACGGTTCACAAGTAGGACTCTCTGAAAGCTATCTGCTTCGCGTGGCTCCAGTGCACTATGGGGAATTTGGCCGATTTCATGGTATTAATTAATACTTTTAAACTAAGTAAGATTTTTTGAAACGGTTTTTTTATTATTGTTATAGACACCGATAGGAATGTTTTTAGAAAAATGGGCGTGGCTCCGCCCCTTCCCTGACGAAATATTAATAAATAACTTTTTAACTAAGTAAGACATTTTTAAACGGTTTTTTTATTATTGTTATGGAATACATTAAAAATAGTTTTTGAAAAATATGAGCGTGGTTCCACCCTCCCTTTCCGAGAAAAAAAAGTTAAATTCATATACAAAAGTTGAAAAGGTGATAGGCAAAATTATTCAAACAAATACAATTAAAAAGAGTATTGCTATCTGAGAATATTAGACATTATCTTCATTTTAAAGTTCTTCGTCAGATATAAAACCTAAAACGTCAATTTCATCCTCGGAATCGTCCGTTTCCGTGCGCCATACTTCATAGAGCTCTGCGTTCGAAAACTCGAAGTTACCTGCCAAAAAACGAAAGTACGCAGATTGTGCGGATTTGTGCACATTAAGACAAATTTCGTCTTATTCAGAATTAATAGCTCTACAATTTGCACTTGGACGCACACCAATACACAGACATATATTTTTTGTAAACCTAAGTAAAGTTAAATGTTTTTGCAAAAGAAGTACCTTTGAGAACACTTAGAAAAATCGCTAAAGATTAGTAAAACACAGACAAATCGATATATTAGTACACACAGCACATAATACAAGCCAGTGTGATTGGTGTCCATTAAAAATTTAATTAATAACTTGTTACACTTTCGAGTTTCACACTTTCAAAGTTACCACCAAATAATGCGAATTTGCAAGTACGTGCTTTTTGGCTGAAACAGCTGACTTTAACAGTGAATAGCCTTAACAGTGCACTGTTAATTAACATTTTTGATATGGAGTCATATGGAGCCATATGTTTTGAATATGTTTACATAAAAAAAAGCCAAATATTTTAACTTTGATAAAATGACTAAATACCATGAAATCGGCCAAATTTCCCATAGTGCAGTGTAAACGGACCACCAGTAGAACTTTCATCATCGAATCTACTTCGAGTGGCTCCTGTGTAAACGGACCACAAGTAGAATCCGCGGCATACCAGTCTACTTCGAGTGTTGCTCCCGTGAAACGGACCGCCAGTAGACCCCGCATTACCTAACTACTCCAAGTGTTGCTCCCGTGAAACGGACCACGAGGAAACCCCGCGGCATACCAGTCTAGCTCGAGTGTTGCTCCCGTGAAACGGACCACCAGCAGACCCCGCGCTATCTAACCTACTTCGAGTGTTGCTCCCGTGAAACGGACCGCCAGTAGGACCGGCCGATAAGGAATCAGCCGAACCACCATACCACCGGTACTTGAGGAAACCACCCCAGGACTTCAAGCACATCAACTCATGCCTGATCACAGCAAGCGTCTGGCCAACCCGAGCAGTCCCTTGCAGAATCCAGGTAAATTTAGTCAGGACTATTTACGGTTTTGACTACGACCGTGACCTACCGTTACTCCCGTGAGTTCAAGTTTGACGTAGTTGCCGCATAACGCTCTACGGACGAACAAACCCAGTTTAAAATCGTTCCTTTCTATGGTGTTTTTTCCGGAACGACACCGGAATAAATAACTTATGAAACTATATAATAAATAAAATTATAAAGGTGTTGGCTTATCCAAGGCCCTACATCGGAAAATTTAAAAAACATCAGCCAAAGCAGCAGTGAGCCCCCAAGCAGAAGCAACATCACAGTCACAGCAGCAGGGAGCACCCCAAGCAGAAGCAACATCAGTCACATCAGCAGGGAGCACCCCAAGCAGAAGAAACATCCGAGCGACAGCAACATCAGGAGCAACAGCAACGTCAACAACGGAAACAAAAGCATCGGCAGCAGCAGCAAAACAACAGCAGCAATTATAGTCATCGGCAAGTTTTTTTTTTTTTTTGGTTTTATAACTTCAATTTACATACTTCAATTTACATTTACATACATTCACTTCCAATACAAATTTTCATGATGTCTACTAAAACAAAAAAAATAAGAAACAAATTAGGTGAAAATTGCAGTCCACTAAAAAATCGAATGAAAAAAGTTTTCAAGATGTCCACTAAAAACAAAAATTACAAAAAAAATATATTACAGACCTCTTAAAAATCGAATGAATAAAAATAAAAATTAATTTAAAAATGTAAACACATGTCAAACACATGAGCACCCCAAGCAGAAGAAATATCCGAGCAACAGCAGCCAAAGCAACAACGGAAACAAAAGCATCAGCAGCAGCAGCAAAAAAAAACAGAAGCAATTATAGTCATCGGCAAGTTTTTTTTTTTTTTGGTTTTATACGAGGGGATTAACAAAAGTTCGCTTAATATAGTAGAAAAAAATTGAAATAAAATTTGTTTTAAATTTATATCTTTATTTATTATCTCTTTGTATTTTTTCAACGTAATCGCCATTTATTTCTATACATTTTTGAAGTCGATAAATCCACCTTGAAAAACCGTCTTCAAAATCGGCTTTTTGGAGTTTTGAAATTTCATCATTGACCGCATTTATTATCTCCTCATTGGTGTTGAACACTCTTCCTCGCAAATTTTTTTTTATTTTTGGAAATAACCAGAAGTCGCAAGGTTCTAGATCTGGGGAATAAGGTGCTGGTCGAATTTCTTCGATACCCGACACCGCAATAAAGTCACTTATTTTTTCAGCAGTGTGCGCTGGCGCATTGTCATGATGCAAAAAGTATCGGCGAAGTTTCTTTTTTTTGCGTTTGTCCAATAAACTTTTGAATACTTCTGGTAAGCAAGTTTCAGTATACCACTTGGCAGTTACCGTCTAACCTTTTTCCAACAACTTTCTCTCTGGTGAAGTAAATTGACATCATTACTTTTGTTACTGACTTTTGTTGCTTTGCTTTAACGGGTGGATTCGCACCTTCTGAGCTCCATACCATGCTTTGTTGTTTGGTTTCTGGATCGTACTTGTAAAACCAGGCTTCATCATCTGTCACAATTTTCTAAAAAGTGGAACACTTGCCACTTTTGCATTTTTCAAGAAAATATTGAGCAAAACGCACACGTGTCTCTTTTTGAGCTTCAGTTAAAATTTTAGGGATCCATCGAGCAGATTTTTTCGTGTATCCAAGATCATATTTTAATATTCGTGATACAGCCATGGCATTCATGCCCAGTTTTTCAGCAATAATTTCCTGGATCAATCTTGTATCTTCGTTAATGTTAGACTTCACCAGCGCTACATTTACATCGGTAGTTGCAGATTTCGGACGGCCTTTTCGATATTCGTTCTCCACAGAAAAATGTCCTGTGTGAAATCTCCGGAACCACTTAGAAACAGTCACAAGGGATGGCGCATACACTCTAAATGCTGTTTGGCACTCACTAAATATTTCCACAGGCTTCAGATTACGCCGAAATGCAAAAAGAATAGCAAACCGAATTTCTTGCTTCGTTGGAACAGGGATATCCACTGAGTGAAGCCAATTTTACGTTTTCTTGTCTCCATTTTGACCGATCCTTCTAATAATTGGAGTGATATATCGTAAGACTATAAAAAACAGTATGCAATTTTTTACTTATGAAAAAAATTATAATATGACAGCAACTAAGCAATTTTATATATTATTTAAAAAAAAGACAAATTTTCATGATGTCTACTAAAACAAAAACAAGAAGGAAAAGCTAACTTCGGGCGGAGCCGAAGTTGATATACCCTTGCAGTTGTGCCATTTCTGATCGTTCAGTTATATGGCGGCTATTGGATATAGTAGGCCGATCCCTATGAAATTCGTCAAATAAGATTATTTGGCCCAAAATGGAATCTGTACTAAGTCCCATCTTTCTAACTTAAAAAACAGCAAAGTTATGCCAATTCCGATCATTCAGTTATATGGCAGCTATATGATATATTCGGCCGATCCTTATGAAATTTGGCATATCAAATTATTTTGTCCAAAATAGAATCCGTACCAAGTCCCATCTAACTTAGTTCTAACTTAAAAAACATCGAAGTTATGCCAATTCCGATCGATCTATGACAGCTATAGGATATAGTCGGCCGATCCCTTTGAAATTTTGTAGACAAGATATTTTGGCCAAATATAACATGTGTGGAAAGTCTCAATCCTCCAACTTCCAAAAACCTCCAAAAACACCAATGTTATGGCATTTCCGATCAATCAGTTATATGGCAGCTATAGGATATAGTCTACCACTCCCGGCCGTTCCGACTTATATACTACCTGCAAGGAAAAAAACGATGTGTGCAAAGTTTCAACTCGATAGCTCCAAAACTGAAAGACAAGTTTGCGTAGAAACCGACAGACAGACGGACATGCTCATATCGACTCAGGAGGTGACCCTGATCAAGAATATATATATACTTTATAGGGTCGGAGATGTCTCCTTCACTGCGTTGCACACTTTTAACCAAAATTATAAAACCCTCTGCAAGGGTATACAAATAAGAAACAAATTAGGTGAAAATTACAGTCCAGTAAAAAATCGAATGAAAAAATTTTTCAAGATGTCCACTAAAAACAAAAATTATAAAAACAAGAAAGTAAAGCTAACTTCGGGCGAAGCCGAAGTTGATATACCCTTGCAGTTCAGTCGCAGTCCGCTAGGTGGCGCCACGCATCTTATATTATTACATATATAGAAGATCGTATATAGTCGGCCGATCCTTATGAAATTTGGCAAATCAGATTATTTTGTCCAAAATAGAATCTGTACCAAGTTAAAAAACACCAAAGTTATGCCAATTCCGATCGTTGTATGACAGCTATAGGATATAGTTGGCCGATCCTTATGAACACATTACTTAATAATTTTGTACATAAGATATGTTGGTCAAATATAACATGTGTGGAAAGTCCCAACCCTCTATCTTAAAAAACAACGAAGTTATGGCATTTCCGATCAATCAGTTATATGGCAGCTATAGGATATAGTCGACCGATCCCGGCCGTTCCGACTTATGTACTACCTGCAAGGAAAAGAAGGATGTGTGCAAAGTTTCAACTCGATAGCTCTAAAACTGAGAGACTAGTTTGCGTAGAAACCGACAGACAGAAGGACAGACGGACCGACGGACAGACGGACATGCTTATATCGACTAAGGAGGTGATCCTGATCAAGAATATATATACTTTATAGGGTCGGAGATGTCTCCTTCACTGCGTTGCACACTTTTGACCAAAATTATAATACCCTCTGCAAGGGTATAAAAATATATTACAGACCTCTTAAAAATCGAATGAATGAAAATAAAAATTAATTAAAAAATGTAAACACATGTCAAACACTTTTGTGGCCCCTTGCAGGATGTTCAAACATTAAATTGAACATGGGAAATATATATGATATTAAATTAAGCAACATTAAAATATTTAAAAATATGAAATATAATTATATAAGTAACAGCATATTGTTATCGAACAATTATAAGTTATCAATATCTAGTGTTATCAAAGGACAATGTAAGGAATTTAAAATATATAAAACGTACACCTTTTTTGTGGCCCTTTGCAGAATGTTCAAGCATTGAACACGATACGAATTCCAAACATAGAAAAATTCGAAAAATTGCCGGGAAAATCATCAAACTGCATTTTTCTATTTAACATACAAACGTTTTCTAAATAAAATGGAGACTACTATAATAGACGGCGCTGGTATGTGATACATTGTTTGACAGCTACTCATTGTTCTTTGCTCAGTTAATTTTATGTGACAAACCGATATTGGGTTCACTGAAAAATTGTGAAAAAAATTGGAAAAATTTTAATTTGAAATAGTTTTAATTTGTGATAGTGACACTTTATGTACATGGACCTTGCTGACATTTCAACTACAATTCACCCTCTATGGTCGACTGTAGGTGTTCCAAGCGATACCCAAAAGACCTGCTTGCTGAAACTTTAACGGGAAATGATGGATACCCATTGCATCGTCAGCGATCAGTTGCGGACAGTGGGCGATCGGTAGTAGTGAAGGTAAAAGGAAAAAATGTTGATGTAGACAATCGTTGGATTGTGCCATACTCGCCAATATTGTCCAAAGCTTTTGAGACTCACATCAATGTGGAATAATGTAATTCTGTGAAGTCTACAAAGTATATATGTAAATATTTTAATACAGGAAGTGATATGGCTGTCTCCAGTGTACTCAAGGATTCCGTAATATCTTCATCGCCGTATCAAATTCGTACATTATTTGCGATTATCATATCGACATATGTACATATGTCATAAGTACGATGCATTAAACCAAGAGTTGCAAAGAAAACATCAGTACGACATTGAAGCAATGGTCAAAACAGTTAGTACAAATGTTCCACAATTAAATCAACAACAAAGTATTGCGTACGACACATTGATAGAAGCAGTGAACAGTGAATCTGGAAGAATTTATTTCCTTGATGCACCCGGAGGAACCGGAAAAACATTTTTAATTTCATTGATTTTGGCGATGATTAGATCGCGAAATGATGTTGCTCTAGCGTTGGCTTCATCTGGAATAGCTGCGACTCTGCTAGAAGGTGGGCGAACTGCACATTCTGCCTTGAAATTACCACTAAACATGCAAATCACCGAAACACCAATTTGCAACATCGCCAAAAATAGCGCAATGGCCAAGGTCCTACAGGTATGCAAATTGATTGTTTCGGATGAAAGATCTTCGTAACAACCAAAGTATTTTTGGTGGGCCCCTGATTCTATTGTCAGGTGATTTTCGTCAGACTCTTCCAGTTATTCCCCGATCAACTGCAGTTGATGAACTAAATGCATGCCTAAAATCATCAAATTTGTGGCAGTACGTAAAGACACTCCACTTAACAACTGACATGCGGGTATTTTTGCAACAAGATGAAACTGCAAATGTGTTTGCGAAGCAGTTATTAGACATTGGAAATAATAAAGTTGCAGTGGACACCTACACCGGATTCATCACATTACCTACAGAATTCTGTCACATCACAGACTCAAAAGAGGAGCTTATTCAGCGAGTTTTCCCTGATGTAGCGCAAAAGTTCAATAACCATTATTGGCTGGGTGAACGAGCAATATTAGCAGCGAAAAATAAAGATGTCGAGGAGCTTAATGCGACCATTCAGAATTTTCTTCCAGGACGATTGGTTTCCTTCAAATTGGTCGGCACCGTAATGAACCAGGATAACGTGGTCAACTATCCCACTAAGTTTTTAAATTCACTGGAATTGCCTGGATTACCACCTCACTATTTGCAGTTAAAAGTTAAAAGATCAGTTCTCATCATGCTGTGTAACATTAATCAACCTCGACTATGCAATGGAACAAGACTGGCTGTGAAAAGACGCACCACACGCACCACAAAACAAAACAAAAAATATAGTTTACGAGAAAGCTTTAAATTAATTAACAGACTATATTTTAACAGTATGTTTCTGTGAATATCAAATTTAACTCTTATAAATAGCCAGTATTTCAGGAAAACTGTTTTGTAAGTAAGCAACATGATGTATCGAAAATAATAATAAATATTCATGTTTAATTCAATAAATGAAGTTGAATAAAATAAGAGGGTACTCTTTAATTGTTGATTAACTGTTGATTATTAATCATCTATTGCTATTCAATACATTTCATATTAAATTATAATTACTCAATGTTGTCAAAGCAATTTAGGTGTGTTTCTAACAACAAAGGGTCAATTTAAAATTTTTTACCGCTCCACAAAGTTCAAATCCAATCAAATTATTCTTTGCGTGCGTTTTGGGGGATCTAATGTCAGAGGGTATTATAATTTTGGTCAAAAGTGTGCAAAGCAGTGAAGGGTCTCATCTCCGACCCTATAGAGTATATACATTCTTGATCAGGATCGATATGAGTCGATATAAGCATGTCCGACTGTCCGTCTGTCTGTCTGTCCGCCTGTCCGTCTGTCTGTCGGATTCTAAGCAAACTAGTCTCTCAGTTTTAAAGCTATAGAGTTAAAACTTTTCACCCATCTTCTTTTCCTTGCAGGTAGTACTTAAGACGGAACGGCCGAGATCGGTCGAGTTTATCTTATAGCTGCCATATAACTGATTGATCGGAAATGCTATAACTTTGGTGTTTTTTAAGTTGAAGGGTTGAGACTTTCCACACATGTTATATTTGATATCTTGTGTACAAAATCTCATAAGGATCGGCTGACTATATCCTATAGCTGTCATAGAACGATCGGATTGGACGAGCTATTGGATAAAGTCGATCGATCCCGGCCGTTCCGACTTATATACTGCCTGCTAACAAAAGAAGGGTGTGGGCAAAGTTTCAACTCGATAGCTCTAAAACTTTAAGACTAGTTTGCGTCGAAACAGACAGACGGTCAGACGGACAGACGGACATGCTTATATCGACTCAGGAGGTGATCCTGATCAAGGATATATACACTTTATTGGGTCGGAAATGTCTCCTTCACTGCGTTGCACACTTTTGACCAAAATTATAATACCCTCTGCAAGGGTATAACAACATGCCACCTGTTGTTATACCTGCCGGGTATATATATATACCTGCCGGGACAACAGGTATACCTGTTGTCTGCCGGGTCAGCTAGTATAATATAAATTTATATATTGTAAATAAATAAACGATTTCACAAATTAATTTCTTCCAAATTTCAATGTTTTTATTCGAGGGTTCAATCTAACCAAACTCGCAGCCGCTCAGATCAGTGCCGAAATACAAGTAAATTAAAGCTCAGCAATAGAAACTCAGAACAATGCATTTGTTTATCATTTCGTTGGAAATAGGCGAGGCGGGGGAACGCAAAGAAATGCAAGATGAGCTAGTGTGCAGCAGCTCTACAAAAAAGCTCCCCAAAACGCTTCCACTACAAATACCTGTAAAGCGCATGCAAACGGGGGAAAAATAAACAAAAACAGAACTGCTGATAAACACGCCGTTGCTCCTCAGATTTAAAATATATATTATTTTAAATAGCTTCGTCTTTGGCTGCTTGGCTCAACATTCTCCCCCCCTTGAAGTCTGGATCTTCAACAGAATCCTTGAGAGGCAGGAGACATAACCTTGACACCGCACGCTTAGTCGTTCCAACCGCTGCCTTAAGTATGTCACGCCCAGGAACCAGCTACAATATCCGGGCCAGAGGCCACCTCATTGGGGGTAGAGTCTCATCCTTCACCAGGACTATGGCACCAACAGAAATTACAGGGCTGGGGGTGCGCCATTTGGAACGCTGCTGCATCAGCGTGAGATACTCCTCCTTCCAACGCACCCAGAAAACTTGCTGCAAGAAGGAGACTCCCTGCCACCCATCCAGATGGTTGAAGTTTAGGGCAGTAAGGTCCGGTTCGATGCACGTTGAGGGCGGCCCGCCATTTAGAAAATGAGCCGGAGTTAGCACATCTAGCACATCGGTTTGCGCAGGTTGCCATCAGCACACCATCAAAAAAAAGAAGACAACAACAAAAACTCGATATTGCATTCCCGGAACTTCCAACTACCTCAGTTGATAATCCAAGATATATAACAATCGCCTCCATCAATACAGAAAAGACCATTTCTCAATTCTCATGCTTCGCCGTCCACCGCGCCCTTAAAATGATCTCCAAAAACATAGTTACCATTTCGAATCTCAGAGACGGAAATTTACTTATGCTAAATCTGTTATGTTAAATCTCAAGCAGATGCTGATAAGTTTATTAATGCTACCAAGCTCACCGGTATAGGCAAAGTTCAATGTAAGCTCCACCAGGCACTTAATTTTGTGAAAGGGACAGTCTATGCCCCGTACTTCAGCGACATTCCCGAAAAAGAAATCGTCGATGAACTTAAAACACAAAAGGTTACGGAAGTTTATAAATTTATGAAATGGTACGATGGTGTTTCCAAGCCCAGCGGAGTTATCCTAATAACCTTCGAGCTCTATAACCTGCCATCTAAAATCGATATTTCTTAGCACTCTGTTAAAGTCCGTGAGTACATTCCAAACCCCATGAGATGCAAGTCGTGCCAACTCCTCGGCCATACAACCAAAAAATGCGTTAACACCCCATTCCGAATGTGCCCTACCACCACATTCTCCAAGTAAATGCACCAAAATCTGTTGTGCCAATTGCTCTGGCGAGTATTCGGCCTCTTCCCGACAATGCCCTAAGTACCAAGAACAAAGAGAAATACTCAAAATAAAAACAGTTAGAAAATGCACTATGCGTGAGGCCAAAACAATATTTAAAACAACATCACATAACTCGGTTAATACCGCTTCCTACTCTTCTGTAGCCAAAACATTAAACCAACGTAGCGAAAACGCAAACCAAAACAAAAATGACAAAGTTAAAACTGCTTCCACCGAAGAAGCCCCGAAAAAAACCCTTCCCCCCCTCTTCCAACTCCCCGATTCCCCAGTCACCTATCCCCAAAACCCCTTATCAGCCAAAGCAATCCACTTCACTTGCTCATAACAAGTATAACCTATCTCCTGCATCACATGCACACTTACAAGAAATCCACGCCGATTACGAAAGTAGCAGCCGAGCAACATCTTCAAATCAAAATAAACCAACTACTCACAATATTAACTTAAATGCCCACGAATCAGACGATGCTATTAGTGATTCATTCTAGCTTCATCAATCCAAACCAAACCAAATAACATCCTCTCTCTCTTCCCACTTATGTCCATTACACTAGTACAATGGAACATGAATGGTTACTTTAACAATTACCACGAGCTACAACTTTTAACAAACGATAGCAACCCTGATGTTATTTGCCTTCAGGAAACACATATTAATTCCAACGTTACGAACATTGCTTACCCCAAGCAATTTACTGGATATTTCTATAACTTTAGCTCTAATACCTATGCCAAACAAGGTGTTAGCCTACTTGTACGTAAAGACATTCCCCACAAGCCCATACCAATTAACAGTAATACTTGTTCTTTAGGTATTGAACTCCTAGCCCATCCCAAAATATGTATTTTCAATACATATATACCTCCATCTCAATTCGTAGCTGCCAACGAAATTCTTAAAAAAGTAGATCTTTCTAGCAAGCCAATCTTATATGTGGGAGATTTTAATGCCTGGAGTCCATTGTGGGGATCATCTTCGCGGTAGAGGGTTACAAATAGAAGAACAAACAAATCAACCTTAACTCTCCTCAATGACGGCTCCGCTACCCATCATTCCACTCACAACTCTTTCACGGCTATTGATCTAACATTAGCCTCCGCATCGTTGTTCCCTTTCTGTAAGTAGTCCGTACAAGACTCTCTTTACGGAAGCGATCACTATCTTTTAAAGACAAAGATTCAATTTCGAACTAATCCCATTAACATACCGCCATCCCCTAAATTTAAATTAGATAAAGCCAATTGGGATCTGTACCGTGCCAAATGCAGGGATAACTTTAATTTTCCTGCAACACACGACTTAAATCTGTTTGCCGCCAAAATAATAAAAGGAATCAAAGCCTCAGCCAATTTAACAATCCCTCAAACCAAACCCCCTCTAAATCAGAGAAATGTTCCTTGGTGGAGCAAAACTCTGCAGGATTTAAGGCAGCAAAAGCAATCTCTTTGGCATGCATACAAACAAACTCAGAGCACCGCTGCTCTAATTGCTTACAGAAAAGCTAACGCTCTTTTCAAATACAATTCTAAAAAAGCAAAACGGGAATACTATGAAAGATTCACTTCTAATATAACCCCTCTATCATCGACCAAGAAAACTTGGGCTGACCTAAATCGCTTAATAGGTAATTCTCCAAATAACCTCAGGACAATAAAATATAACAACGAGAATCTACACCACTCCGTAGACATTGGCGATGCATTTGGGAACTTTTGGTCGAACTACTCTAAGGACGAGAATTTCTCCCACCGATACAAGACCCGTAAAGAAGCAATTCTTTCTCAGGAATACACACCCACCAAATTGTCGACCGCCTCCACAGACCTTGCCTCAAATTTTTCCCTTAGTGAGCTTGAATATGCACTTCAGCATTCGAAAGGGAAAACACCCGGTGTAGACCGAATTTCATATCCAATGCTGAAACAGTTGCCATCCGAGGCCAAATACCGCCTATTAGAGATGTATAACGCTATGCTCGCTAGGGCTACCTACCCTCATGTGTGGAAATCCGCCGTAATTATCCCTATCTTAAAACCTAACAAATTAACACATGAAATAACATCATTTAGACCTATTTCTCTACTCCCATGTTTAAGCAAGACCTTAGAAAAAATGCTAGCCAAAAGGTTAATGTGGTTCATTACGAAACATAAACTTATCGGCCCCCACCAAACGGCTTTAAAGCAACAGGGGTTGCTTTAAACTACGATCGCATAGGGGTGCATACAGTATTGGATCAACTTTCCCGGTGGGGGGTAGGCCAAAAGACCTTCACCTTAGCGAAGGCTTTCATGATCAACCGTTCTATCCGAGTAAGAGTTAACAACACTCTATCTAAATTCTATACTCTCCACAATGGGATCCCACAAGGATCGCCCCTCTCTGTGGTATTGTTCATGATTGCCTTCCAGTCCTTAAACAACATAATATTAAGACATAAGCAAATTAAACTGGCAATTTATGCAGACGATGCCATAATTTTTAGCAAATGCAAGAATACTACTGCACTAAATAATAAGTTTAAAGAAGTCCTTAATGAAATCCAAATCTGGGGTAACACCTCCGGTGCTACTCTTGCTGTAAATAAATGTAAAGTTTTTCATATTTGTAAAAAACAGAGCTGTACATACCCACCATTATCACACAATGACATAGATATAGAACGCGCTTCTTCTCTTTATATAGTTGACCTGACATTTGATAAACGACTCACATTTAAACAACACTGTAGCGAACTTAGGATTAAACTTATTAAGAAACTAAACATTATAAAATTCTTAACATCTAAGCGAATCCTCATCCACCGGACCACACTTATACAAGCAACAAGAGCTCTGTTATTGTCCATTATCGATTATGGACTACCCATCTACGGCTGGTGCGCGCCATCGAACTTAAGAAAAATCTTACCTCCTTACCATGCGGCCGTCAGGCTAGCATTGGCGCATTTCCAACGACCCCAACTAAATGCATCCTAGCCGAAGCAGGATTGCCGGACATTACAACCAGAGTCACGCAAACTACCTTTAAATTAATACCAAAACTCATGTGCTCTACCAACTCTATTCTGCTAAAGGACAATGAAGTTGCCTCAAAGCACCGTAGGAAATTCAAAGTCCAATCTACGATTCGAAGATGTATAACCTTTACCAAGAAACACAACATAGGATCGCCTTATCGTTGGAACAAAGTCATTCCATCCCCTCCGTGGAAATTACGCTCCACCGCCATTGACATTACACTTCATGATTTTCAAAAATCAAGGACCCTATTAACATCGTTTAAGCAGATATTCGAAGAAGTTACCCATAAATACTCCGATAGAAAATGGCTTTACACAGATGGTTCAAAGTCCGATGCCACAACCACCTTTGCAGTGGTCGACCAAAACAGTTTAATTGTTTCTTGGGGTCGACTACCTCACCATATCTCAGTTTTTGCTGCAGAAGCAGTAGCTATTATTAAGGCAATAAAATTTGCTCTCGAACTTAAAGAAAGCTATATCATCTGCAGTGATAGTCTGTCCACCCTGCAAGGAGTACAAAACTTCTACAATAACAATAACCTTTTAACCGAAATTCGTCACCTCTGCATCAAGAACATTAGAAAAATTAAACTGTTATGGGTCCCGGCCCATATAGAATAACTGTGAACGAGATGGCCGACAAGGCTGCAAAATTAGCCGAAAGGGCTCCGTGCCATACAATCATACCTGGAGTACAACAGGACATCTGGAAAAACATCAAAAACATTTTGCGGACATCGAACTGGAAGACTGGTCGTTGTTTAACCACTGGTATAAACAATTTAACCCTGACAAGAAAGACATATAATAATATAAGATGCGTGGCTCCACCAACTGCAAGGGTATATAAACTTCGGCTCCGCCCGAAGTTAGCTTTCCTTTCTTGTTTTAGTTATCTTCAGTTCTTACTGTATCAGATAATTGGTTTAAATTTGAAAAATTTTAAATTTTGACACAAAAGAAGATTCTGAACGCAACAAAAAATAATATAATATGCATGGGTATTAAGTTGATATACCCTTGCAGTTAAGGTTGTGCCATTTCCGATCGTTCAGTCATATGGCCGCTATAGGATATAGTTGGCCGATCCTTATGAAATTCGGCAATTATTTTTTCAAAAATGGAATCTGTACCAAGTCCCATCCTTCTAACTTAAAAAACACCAAAGTTATAGCATTTCCGATCAATCAGTTATATGGCAGCTATAGGATAAAGTCGACCGATCCCGGCCGTTCCGACATTTATACTGCCTGCTAACAAAAGAAGGGTGTGGGCAAAGTCTCAACTCGATAGCTCTAAAACTTAAAGACTAGTTTGCGTCGAAACAGACAGACGGTCAGACGGACAGACGGACATGCTTATATCGACTCAGGAGGTGATCCTGTTCAAGGATATATACACTTTATAGGGTCAGAAATGTCTCCATCACTGCGTTGCACACTTTTGACCAAAATTATAATACCCTCTGCAAGGGTATAACAACAGGTGGCAGTCTGCCGGGTCAGCTAGTATAATATAAATTTATATATTGTTGCGCTTTTAATATTTTTTAATAGCGTCCAAATAAATAAACGATTTCACAAATTAATTTCTTCCAAATTTCAATGTAACCAAACTCGCAGCCGCTCAGATCAGTGCCGAAATACAATTAAATTAAAGCTCAGCAATAGAAACTCAGAACAATGCATTTGTTTATCATTTCGTTGGAAATAGGCGAGGCGGGGGAACGCAAAGAAATGCAAGATGAGCTAGTGTGCAGCAGCTCTACAAAAAAGCTCCCCAAAACGCTTCCACTACAAATACCTGTAAAGCGCATGCAAACGGGGGAAAAATAAACAAAAACAGAACTGCTGATAAACACGCCGTTGCTCCTCAGATTTAAAATATATATTATTTTAAATAGCTTCGTCTTTGGCTGCTTGGCTCAACATTCTCCCCCCCTTGAAGTCTGGATCTTTAACAGAATCCTTGAGAGGCAGGAGACATAACCTTGACACCGCACGCTTAGTCGTTCCAACCGCTGCCTTAAGTATGGCTACACGGTTCACTCCGTCACGCCCAGGAACCAGCTACAATATCCGGGCCAGAGGCCACCTCATTGGGGGTAGAGTCTCATCCTTCACCAGGACTATGGCACCAACAGAAATTACAGGGCTGGGGGTGCGCCATTTGGAACGCTGCTGCATCAGCGTGAGATACTCCTCCTTCCAACGCACCCAGAAAACTTGCTGCAAGAAGGAGACTCCCTGCCACCCATCCAGATGGTTGAAGTTTAGGGCAGTAAGGTCCGGTTCGATGCACGTTGAGGGCGGCCCGCCATGTTCTTTTTGCCAAGTCCCAGGTTATGTTATTGTCAGAGAGTTCGCGTAATGTTTGATCGGCGCCAGGTTAGCTTGGGGCATCCCACTCTTCTGCTTCCTAGCGGGTTCCACTCCAAGGCCATCCTAGCTATGCTGTCTCGTTCATTCAAACTGCGCAAGTCTGGAAGGCTCCATTAGGGCCTCACATTCCATTGCCTAATTCGTGGCCGTTGCGAAAAGCGGAGGGCCGTCGTCGGGTGGGGGGGTGATTGTTTACTGATCTTGTGCTTGTTTCTGTAATCGTTATTTTTCGGTCGATCCGGTGATTAGCCGAGTGCAACCTATCTCAGAAGTGGGGCTGAACGACATTTGGGAATGCCGGTTTTTCGAGTTTCATGCACATAATTATAAATAGAAAAAAGCCAACGAGAACTTTCACTATTTACATCATATGCGCGAGCACCGAAAAACTTGCAGGGCCATGCACTTGACATGAGTGGGGCTCGAACCCACGACCTCACGCTTAGCGAGCTAGTACACTAACCACTAGGCTATGAGGCCCCCTGTAGACAAAATTAAGACTCATAAATTATTCCAAAATTACTGTCGCCTCCTACCCCTCGTTCTTGATATTGTAAATATTTGCCAATAAAATAGATAAAGTGGAGCCAAAAAATTTTATATATTTGTGCATAAATAATTTGGTACCTACAAATAGATGCAGCGGTGAACTTATCGTTTATTCGACTATCAATAAATTTATTATTTTCGTTGGTTGAAAATTAATAATTTATTTTTTATTATAAAAAAAATATAGATAATTCACAGAATT
>JAJJHT010011857.1:783654-835508 GCA_021223865.1 Drosophila pandora
TTTAGTTATTAAAAAAAAACATCGAATTCGCTTCTTTTTAGAAAATAAATAATTTTATAGAATGGAGAGTAATAACCCAAACTTAATTCCACGACCCTTAATGATTTAAAAAGGTTAGAGGAACGTTTGGAAGCTGGATCACTTCGCTAGAAAAGACCGAGCTAGAATGCAGGCTTCAGGTTTTAGATGAGACAATTTCTAAAGCAAATGAGTTGCAAGACCAGATCGAGTAATTAGACTAAATGGATGAATCTGGAGCCGAGTTGGAAGAATTAAAAATCATAACCCAGACAAGGATTATGTCCTTATGTAATGTCTTTAATACAGCTGAGGAATTTCTGCAGCCCCAACTCGAGCTAGACTTCCCAGTTTAGCATTACCAAAATTCAGTGGAAATTATTCGGAATTCACAAATGTTTTAAGTCTTTTCGAGAGCTTGGTAAGTGTGAGGAAAGATGTGAACATTCCTGTTATTGAGAAATTTAATCATTTAATTTCTTGCCTCTCTGGTGAAGCCTTAGGAACTATCAAGGCATTCCAAGTCATCGAGAGTAATTATGACGAAGCTATTGCTAGTCTAAAAAGAGTCTATGATAACGAATGTCTCATCTTTGCGAACCAAAGAAGTCAATTGTTCAGCCATCCGAAAATTTCCCAACCGTCTGGGTCGTCGTTGAGGGGTCTCATCGACACTGTGTCGACGATTTATGGATCATTATTATCCATAGGAGACGACACTAAAATTGCAAGCTCAATGATTATTAATTTAGTTTTGAGTAGATTAGAACCAGTGACTAGAAAAAATTGGAAAAGCCACTGGATTATGAGGAATTGCCGCTGTGCACAGTGGTTGTTCTTGTATGGAGCCGCCGCTATAAATACTTTTCGTTGCGATATCAATGTGAAATTTTTTCCAACAATCTAAAAAAATATTTTTGATATATAGTAAAAAAATTGGATACATCCGACGAATGTATCTTATAGCTCACATATCACAGTAGTAAGTATGGCAGAAGTATTATATGGCAAAGTTGCTCAAAAATACTTGCTTACTTACCAGTGGAATTACAGTGGCAAAATTTCATTATTAGGCATGCAATTTATTTGTATTTAAATTATTTATAGTATAAAAATAAAAACTCCTTTTCCCCTTCCCACAAGCTATTCAAAATATAGTGAAATGAGGTTCTAAAGTTCCTTTTATGATATTTGTATAAGAATAAATGTATTTAAATCATTAACAATAAAATTTTATTGAATGCTAATTGGAGTGAAATAAATATTAAAAAATATCTTCTAATAAATCAAACGTGCTGGGAAAAAAATTAGATTTGTCTCTTTTTGGTAGTTTCCTTTGACTTGTTATGAAAGAGTCTGAACGCAAAAGAAGTGTATTAATTAAGTCTGTATTTGTCAATATGCGAGACATACTCCGAGTATGTTGCAGCCGACATTTCTTTATTTCTTTGTTGTTGGACTACGCAGCTTCATCTGATAGCTCTCCAATTGACAGCAACGCATGCTCTATCATCTTCGCACCGTGAATTAACATTTTATGCACTTTTGGTAGAAAATAGTACCGTGGATATATTTTTACCAACTGCTTAGCAGTATCCAACGCATAGGTTCCGAGTTTTTGAGCATTAATAGAATATCCTGATGCTAAGGCTTGCAATATCGTTGCGCAGCGGGCTATGTCTTCTTCATCAATGCCTGTAATATCAGATGCCAAGCTCGGGTTACCAAAAAATTTGGTAGACTCATCATGTTTTTCTAGCAGAGTTATCCGACGACGTTTTGTCATTTTTGAGGACTCAGCAAAATCAATTTTGGGTCGTCCACGTTCAGCCATTGCAATCCTTTGTTGAGATGGCTCAATTATAATTTCTTCAATAGTGTTTAGCCAATTAGATTTATGTTTAACAATTAAATTCTTAAAACGATTGTATTTGGCCCAAAAAGCACACATTTTTTTGAAAATGTAACTAATGCAATTATTAAGTTTTGTCATGTCAACTGCGTAGCCTTTGTGTTTAATGCTTTCTTCTATTACACTAGTAACTCTCCGATTTTTTTCTGCATTAACGCCCTATTCTTTGCACCAAACATCAAAGACGTGCAGGCGTGAAAATTCGCACTTACAAGAAGCACCTATTAAAAATGAAAACATAAAAATAAGCGAAAAAATAATATGCGAAATTATCGACAAACACAAATGACGAAAACAAAAGAAACATCCCAAAAGCAAAGGAAGAGCAGCAGATTGCGTCGCGAGTTAGACCTTGAATATAGTAAGACAGCTTGAGTTTATTAATGAGTATATACACATCGGAAAAAATCGGCAGCTGAACTTAACATTTTTATTACCTGAAAACATTGGCAAATGCACTGATATCACTCATAAAGGGGGAATCGGGGGCAACATATCTAAAAGTCTACTTAAACATGAAAAAGACGTTCACATCATACACAAAAAATTTATAATTAATTAAAAACACATAACGAACAAAATATTTATCAAATCAACTTCACAAAAAGTAATTCGTCAGTAAATACCTCAACTTTAAAATTCATTTTAAATAATAAAATTCGGACCTCTCTAACGAACGTTTGAACTCTTTGTAATCCAATGATGTTTTGACGAAGAGTTAACTTAAAGCCGCTGCGCTGCAAAACTGAAAACGTGTTCAAGCTTTGCATTCTATTTTTAGAAAGTCCCGTTAGATGTCCAGAAAAATCTGGTTTGCCATTGATAAACTTGGACATTGTGTAGACAGTTTGTTTACTTCTCGCAAATTTTCCGTTCTGCCGATTTTTTTAATTATGGCCTATGATAGCAACCACTGTGCACACGAGCGAAAAGAAATTTTTGTAGTGCAAAACTGTTGCGGAACAAGTTGGCAGCTCAAATATAGAGTTGTATTTATGAAATTTATCGATTTAATTTTTGTTGCGATAAAGAAATCGAATGTTTTTAGTTGTTAAGTTGAGTGCGATGAAGACACACGGCCTTTTTTATGTTGTATAAATTTTGAAAACGATTGTTAATTTGAATAAAGTTATACTTATAATTGGAGTGCTGTAAAAGTTTACTAACAGGAATATGCAGACGGCCGGTCATTCAAGCCGGATATTACACACATAAACATAAACTTGCAGGTAATCTTAAAAGTAGCAGCAACAAAAACTGACCCTCAAAAAGTTAAGAGGGTGTTCGAATTTTCACAACTTGTGCTTACATCTGCAAATTTCTGCAAAAAAATATTACACATTTATTACCTTAAGAGCCAGGCGAACACATTGGTATACAACTTAATTGTGGTATACAACTTAATAAACACAAAAAAGACATTCAAAATATAGACAAAAAACATGTATTTTTTCAAATTAATATAACAAGAACAATTGAACAAGTACGATTTTTTATATCTCAAATTTTAGAAAATACCTTCAACTTCAAAATCCATTACAAATATTTTAAATTTTTATACGTAATAAATGATCTGATCACTTCAAAGTTCGGTATTGTTCTGAAAAATTCGCGATTTTAATTGTCACAAGTTAGTTCTTTCAGTGTATCTAGCCGCAGCGTTAAACTAATTGCCCGTTATCAGCAGTTTTATATTCTTTGATTTTTTTTGTAGCGCATGCACTTTGGGAGCCGCATTTGTTTTGGGGTTAAATTGACCCATAATAAATATTGAAATAGAAATTGAACCTCATCTATTTAATTTGGACGCTATCAAATCGCCTATAGCGTTACATTTGGTGACCCCGACGAGATCGCGCCCGGTTTTATTTTTGATTATAAAAGTGCTTAAAGGGAACTTGTTTCTTTTGTTTCCATTACTTTGCACCTTGCACGATAATTTATGTAATGAAGTCTGGACACGTAGCTAGTGCCTCGGTTCCAGCAAGCAGGGAAAGGCTTTTGCTGCGAAGAGCAGAGGTGACCTACCAGGTGATGGAAGCCCTGCATCATAAAGTCAAGGCTGCAATGCAAAAGGACAAGTTCACTATCATGGTACTGGAGCCATCGGAAATTTTATTGCGTAACAAATTCGCGATAATTTATGTAATGAAGTCTGGACACGTAGCTAGTGCCTCGGTTCCAGCAAGCAGGGAAAGGCTTTTGCTGCGAAGAGCAGAGGTGACCTACCAGGTGATGGAAGCCCTGCATCATAAAGTCAAGGCTGCAATGCAAAAGGACAAGTTCACTATCATGGTACTGGAGCCATCGGAAATTTTATTGCGTAACAAATTCGCCACGCTCCAGGATGAGTTAGAGCGATTAAGGAGTTCAAGTGAAATTGGGAGGGAATTCTTCTGGAAGTTCTCCCGGCTTGCCGCTGATGTGCGTTTTGACATCCAGGTGGAAATGGCCAAACACTCTATGAGGCTAGCTGCATATTTCATTCGGTTCGATGGCACCAATGCCAATTTTTTTTTGTATGGAGCCGCGGCTATAAATACTTTCCGTTGAGATATCAATGTGAATTTTTTTCCAATAATCTAAAAAAAATATTTTTAATATATAGTAAAAAAAATGGATACATCCGTCAACTGCATCTTATAGCTCACATATTACCGTAGTAAGTATGGCAGTAGTATTATATGGCAACGTTGCTCTATTTATTTACTGAATGTAACAATTAACTGTTATTTATACAATTATTAAAATTAATTATAATTAAGAGTTAGGCCAATTATTCTAATAGAAAAACAATCAATTTAGATTTTATTACATCTAGGGATAATTCAGGCAAAAATATATGTGACAATAGGTTATAGTTTTTACAGATAACGCGAAAAGGATCATGATCCGCAAAATTAGATCTGCAAATTGGTAACCAAAGGGGTCGGAAGGACCTGGTTGACCTGTTTGGAACAGAGAAAAGTATCTTTTCGAGTAAAAGTCAACTTGACCAAGAATAATTTTATGAAGGAGCATGGCCCCAGCACAAGTACGACGTACCTGCAGTGGTGGTAGATCTAATAATTTTAGCCGACAAAGATATGGTGGAAGAAGATTATCTGAATCCCAGTTTTTACATATTTTAAGGCAAATAAAAGAAACTGATTTTGCACTGATTCAATACTTCTTTGATGAACCATATACTGCGGACTCCAAACGCATGAACAGTATTCCAGAATCGGTCAAACCAAAGAGATATACTACGTTTTAGTGGTGAAGGGATCATCAAACTCTTTTGACCAACGCTTGATAAAACAAGTACTCCTCTGGCTTTATTAACTGTTACAGAAATATGTTCATTAAACGACAGCTTGTGATCGAAAAGAACTCCAAGATCATTAATTAAGGAAACACGATCTAAAAAGTGATTCCCAAGTGAGTACGAGATGACATGAGGCATGCTACGATTAAACGTCATAACCTTGCACTTTGAGCAGTTTAGTGAGAGAAGATTATTAGAGCACCACAAGAATACTTCAGTAAGGTCAAATTGCAGATGTCTATGAAGGAAGTGGTCAGAGAAAAAAAAACAGAACTTCACATCATCAGCATACATAAGTGTAGAAGCATAGCTCACGACACTAGGTAAGTCGTTAACAAAGAGGATAAATAGAAGAGGTCCTAAGTGACTGCCTTGCGGAACACCACTTGTTACTTTTATAACTTGAGATGTGATGTTCTTGAACAAAACCCGCTGCGTACGATTAGATAGATATGAAGTCATCCACTTTATGATATTAGGAGGGAAACCCATAAGATAAAGTTTCTGGAGAAGGAGACGATGATTATCTGAATCGAATCGGTTTGTTTTAGATAACCCTTGTGGACGATCGAAGTAAATTCTAGCAGATTGGTTGTTGTAGAACGATATTTGACAAAACCATGCTGGGAGGAGGAAATTATGCTTTTGCAATGATGTTGCAGTTGCAATGTAACCAATTTCTCCAGCAGCTTGGGAATAGCAGAAAGCTTAGCAATACCGCGGTAGTTATCTATAAGTATTTTAGAACCTTTCTTATGAAGTGGAATAATAAAAGATTCATTCCATCTGTTAGGAAGGCATGAAAGGTCCAGAGATAAATTGAATAGGATGGTAAGAGGGTAGCATAGTATATCGGAGCAGTGCCTGAGAATACAGCTCGGCAAATACTGGAACAAATTTGTCCAACGCGTTGTGGATTACATCATAAAAATAATCAGTAGCAGCATCAATAGAGTTAAAAGATGAAAGATATTCCCAGTCAAATCCAGCTAAATGATTTCGAAGAGCATTATAATCCGTTTTGCGGAAACATTTAGTACGATACTGAGTCTTATAGTTAGCATGTATATTAGGGACATCGATTAATAGCGAAACCAATAGTGTAGGACGGTGTACGTCCTCAGGAAGCGATAGTGGTGACGACCGATTAACCTATCGGTTAATTACAGAATTACAGAATTATTTCCTATTACAGAAAATAAGGTCTAGAGATCTGCTAAGTGTGTTAAGGATGTGGTTAATTTGAAAAAGAGCAATTTCAACTAATGCATCAATTAAGTCGTTTTGACAACTGGCATGTAAGGAATTGTCATCTTCACACGGGATCCAGGAGATTTTATGAAGGTTGAAATCACCCATAATTAGGACAAAATCAGAGTCCCTGACTAATGATAGAACGAACTTAATTGCCTCGAGGTGGTGAAAATATACAGTATCCTCAACCGATGGAGGTATATAGGAACAGGTCATGAAAATATGAGTCGGTCCAACAGCTATTTTTAAAGCGATAAACTCGATTCCAAACTGATTCAAAAAATAGATTAGTTCAGCTGAGAATTTATTATTAACAGCAATGAGGACACCACCACCGAAAGATGGTCTATCCATTCGAAACACAGTGTACTTTGGAACAAAAATTTCATAATCAGTGACAGAGGAATTAAGCCAGGTTTCAGTAAGTGCAATAGCATCAAAATCAAAAGAAGCACTCTTAGTAAAAAATTGGCTCAATTTACCCAGAATATTTCAAACGTTTTGGTAGCAGCAAGAAAATACGTTATTACTCAGTTTTTTGGAGCTGAATTGACATAGTTGGGATTTAAAGGATCTTTCGCTAAAAATTCATGAATAATACTGTGCTCAGGCCGGACTAACGGATCAAGTGCTTTTTCAAAGTGGGATTCAGGAATTACAATTTTGAAAGAGGATATACTACGCTTATGTTTAAAATTAAACTTAAAGACCGCTAATTCATTAGGAGCTACCTTAAGATGGTTTAGGAGGTGACTCCTGACATCATCCACAGTGGCGTCCGGCATCCCGCCTCATACAAATAAAGCTTTACGAGGTGCAACAGCTCTAAGCGAAACCCAGAGGATCTTAACACAGGCGCCACACCAGTGAGAAGCCTAGGAGACGGT
This sequence comes from Drosophila pandora, assembly GCA_021223865.1. Taxonomy (NCBI): domain Eukaryota; kingdom Metazoa; phylum Arthropoda; class Insecta; order Diptera; family Drosophilidae; genus Drosophila; species Drosophila pandora. Next base: position 791,033 of record JAJJHT010011857.1, read on the forward strand.
GCCACAAGAACCTGCAGAATTTCCAACGATGGAGGATCCAAGACAATAGGTGGACCAAGACTCCTTGACGATTCCATTGGCTTACTTGGTGAATGGATCACTTCCACAGACACAACAGTAGGCGATGAAGTATTAGGCGTTAAAAAAGTATCCGAATGAATCGCATGAGAGGCAGGAGTACCCAATAAAGTGACCCCCATCGGGTTGTTGTTTGGAATTTTTCTCCTTGGAGATTCACTTAATAACTTGAGACCAAGGAATTGGGTCTCAAGTGTAAAAATTGCCCATTAAGTGCAGAAAATTGCTTTCGGACATCTAGAAAGCCGTTTCTCGTCTGCTTCATAAAAGTCCGAATCTCAGACTCAATATCTCTACGGGCAATACAAGACCATGTCAGACCAATATTCTTTGTGATAAGATCGCTTATCCGTCCATCGTACCTACCACCAGTACATTTAATATGTTGCAAAGCCAGCAGGACAGATACGAGTCACCAGTGATGCGTCCAAACTCGAATTTCTTAGCAGTGCAACTTAGACTCATTATTGACTGAGATTTGTCCACTGTAGTGAGAGCGAGAAGAGATCAATTAGAAATTTGTGGTAGAGAGGCACGTTCGGATCAGGCACGTCGAAGAGAAGACGTCACACAAGAGATACGCCGTGACGAATAACCGCTTGCGAGTAACAATGATGTAACGGGATTACTCGACCTGAGAATAGAACTCAGGAAGGGAATATATATATGAATATTCAAAGAGCGAGGCAGAAGTAATATTGAATAATAATATTGTTTTTAATCCAACTAGGCATCCAATTTATTTGTATTTAAATTATTTAGAGTATTAAATTGTAACTTCTCTCCCCCTTCCCACAAGCTATTCAAAATATAGTGAAATGAGGTTCTAAAGTTCCTTTTATGATATGTGTATAAGAATAAATGTAGTAAATAATTAAAAATAAAATTTTATTGAATGCTAATTGGAGTGAAATAAATATTAAAAAATATCTTCTTATAAATCAAACTGGCTGGGAAAAAATTAGATTTGTCTCTTTTTGGTAGTTTCCTTTGCCTTGTTATGAAAGGGTCTGAACGCTAAAGAAGTGTATTAATTAAGTTTGTATTTGTCAATATGCGAGACATACTCCGAGTATGTTGCAGCCGACATTTCTTTATTTCTTTGTTGTTGGACTACGCAGCTTCATCTGATAGCTCTCCAATTGACAGCAACGCATGCTCTATCATCTTCGCACCGTGAATTAACATTTTATGCACTTTTGGTAGAAAATAGTACCGTGGATATATTTTTACCAACTGCTTAGCAGTATCCAACGCATCTGATGCTAAGGCTTGCAATATCGTTGCGCAGCGGGCTATGTCTTCTTCATCAATGCCTGTAATATCAGATGCCAAGCTCGGGTTACCAAGGACTCATCATCATTTGGTAGACTCATCATGTTTTTCTAGCAGAGTTATCCGACGACGTTTTGTCATTTTTGAGGACTCAGCAAAATCAATTTTGGGTCGTCCACGTTCAGCCCTTGCAATCCTTTGTTGAAGTGGCTCAATTATAATTTCTTCAATAGTGTTCAGCCAATTAGATTTATGTTTAACAATTAAATTCTTAAAACGATTGTATTTGGCCCAAAAAGCACACATATTTTTGAAAATGTAACTAATGCAATTATTAAGTTTTGTAATGTCAACTGCGTAGCCTTTGTGTTTAATGCTTTCTTCTATTACACTAGTAACTCTCCGATTTTTTTCTGCATTAACGCCCTATTCTTTGCACCAAATATCAAAGACGTGTATGCGTGAAAATTCGCACTTACAAGAAGCACCTATTAAAAATGAAAACATAAAAATAAGCGAAAAAATAATATGCGAAATTATCGACAAACACAAATGACGAAAACAAAAGAAACATCCCAAAAGCAAAGGAAGAGCAGCAGATTGCGTCGCGAGTTAGACCTTGAATATAGTAAGGCAGCTTGAGTTTATTAATGAGTATATACAGATCGGCAAAAATCGGCAGCTGAATTTAACATTTTTATTACCTGAAAACATTGGCAAATGCACTGATATCACTCATAAAGGGGGAATCGGGGGCAACATATCTAAAAGTCTACTTAAACATGAAAAAGACGTTCACATCATACACAAAAAATTTATAATTAATTAAAAACACATAACGAACAAAATATTTATCAAATCAACTTCACAAAAAGTAATTCGTCAGTAAATACCTCAACTTTAAAATTCATTTTAAATAATAAAATTCGGACCTCTCTAACGAACGTTTGAACTCTTTGTAATCCAATGATGTTTTGACGAAGAGTTAACTTAAAGCCGCTGCGCTGCAAAACTGAAAACGTGTTCAAGCTTTGCATTCTATTTTTAGAAAGTCCCGTTAGATGTCCAGAAAAATCTGGTTTGCCATTGATAAACTTGGACATTGTGTAGACAGTTTGTTTACTTCTCGCAAATTTTCCGTTCTGCCGATTTTTTTAATTATGGCCTATGATAGCAACCACTGTGCACACGAGCGAAAAGAAATTTTTGTAGTGCAAAACTGACCCTCAAAAAGTTAAGAGGGTGTTCGAATTTTCACAACTTGTGCTTACATCTGCAAATTTCTGCAAAAAAATATTACACATTTATTACCTTAAGAGCCAGGCGAACACATTGGTATACAACTTAATTGTGGTATACAACTTAATAAACACAAAAAAGACATTCAAAATATAGACAAAAAACATGTATTTTTTCAAATTATTATAACAAGAACAGTTTAACAAATACGATTTTTTATATCTCAAATTTTAGAAAATACCTTCAACTTCAAAATCCATTACAAATATTTTAAATTTTTATACGTAATAAATGATCTGATCACTTCAAAGTTCGGTTTTGTTCTGAAAAATTCGCGATACGCGCAACATGCACTGTGAAAATGAACACCTGCACTCAACTTCAATTCCATTTTTAGAAAGAATGGTTAATTTTCCAGACCAACCTAGTATGCAACAAAGAAGTTTGGAAAATTTAGAAGCGATTTGTTTACTTTTCCTACATTTCTCTTGTTATGTTTTTTTTTATTTTTGGCCTTTGGGCGCAACCACTGTGCAGTGGAGCGAATCGAGGCCGGGTCTTTTAGGAAAGCTGGAAGTGTTGAGTGAAAGGCCCCCCGTGGGTAAGTCTGACATTCAAGCGAGAAAGTGTCCTTGGAGGAATTCGGAGTATTGGATAAAGGACCCCCGTGGATAAGTCCAACAGTCTCAAGTGCGGGACTTAGAGCGAGTGCGCAAGAATCTGTGATCCGTGGTTCTAGGACTCCCTGTGGGGTAAGTCCGGCGGCTATATGCGAGTCGCCACCAACAACGAGAACGGCGATGAGAGCAGCGACAGCGGAGGAGCAGCATAGGCCCCGCAGGTGGAGCACGTGAAACTGAAGGAACCGTGAGCCTCACATCCTGCTGGACGAAAACACCGTTCAGAGTATTGGCAGCAACCCGGAACGGTGAACGGGGAATGTCGGGAGGACGATCGGTCGACAGCAGTATTCGGAGAGTCAGCGGGGATCCGGCGGAGGAGTCAACTCTGGTGAGATTTACCATTACACCCAATGTAAACAAGTTGCAAAGTGGGTCGACGAGACAAAGGACGACGAGATTTTGGCGGTCACGCGTGGATTTGAAGAAAAATTCACAAAGAGGTCCACGCAGAGACAAAGAGCGATGAGCGAGTCGGAAAAGCTCATTCAAAGTCTGGCGGTACCAGAAATGAAAAGTATGGAGCCGCATGTTCGAAAACCGGTCCCGGTGCAGGTGGTCTAGGCAAAAGTCATTCCGGTTCGACAGAATGGGAGACCCTTTAGAATTCGTGGACCGAGTGGCATGATCCGCTAAAACATACGGTTTAGAAATAAGCACGATCCCGCGGGCGATGACAGAATTACTCCAGGGCAGAGCGCAGAGATGGTTTATAATGAACGACGAGGAGTCGCCAACTTGGAAGGAATTCAGAAGTAGTTTTGAGTCCTTCTTCCTACCGAAAGGTTACTTCGAGAAGTAGGCGGACCAGTTTCGGCAGCTGAAGCAGCAACGAGGGGAACCTTCCAAAGAGTATATGGTGGACCTTTTGTCTCTAAAGAAACCACTAGGGAAATTCACGAAGGAGATGATAAAAAGGCTGGTGGAAAACTGCATGCCGCGCATGAAATGTTATAAGCCATATGCGTGTGCTTCGCTAGTTAAAGTAATGAGTTAAGTAGAGTTAAAAAGTTCAAGGCACAACAGCCGAACCATCTTGAGGCGCTAGGCCAAAGGCAACAGCAGGCGAATCAGCAATGGCAGCGTCGCCCAGGCAAGGACAGATAGAAAACCCAGCGCAGGCATGCAACAGGTGCGGAGGCATGGGCCATTGGTCGAGTGGGTGCAGGAACCCCAGAATATTGTTCTGCAGGATTTGCGGCGCAATATGGGTAAGGAGCACAGAATGCAAGAATGTTACCAGCCGCCAAATGCCAACCAACCACTTGGACAGCAGCCACCCAGCGGCTGCCAAAATACCCAGCAAGCACCCTTTACCACGTCGTCATCGGACCGTCCAGGAACAGCACTGACACCGGCCCGGTGTCGACCAACCAATACTAATATAACTTTTATAATATAAATATAATATATAAGTTAAGGTGTCCTTTATTGATCACCTGATAATCAGAACTCCGTTCATGTTTCATTGGGTAGATACAATTTATTCTTCGGTTCTTAATCTAACAATTCATTCGACAATTAATGGAAAATAGTATTTAAAGGATACAATTTGAAAGTGAGTTCAAGAATATTTAGATTCAGCTAAAGGTTCTGAGGTCCAGAGAAGACTGACCTCGCAGAGTTGTGACCCTCCCATCGTCAATTCGGAATCGGCCGATCTCCCACTCCAACTCGATATGTGGTGTCAGCGTGTGTGGTGGATGTGGAGTCAGCTATCCGGTGTCAAGAGTCAGCGTAACACTTAGAGTTTGTGTCAGCTCTCCCGCAACATTTTAGTCAGCGTACATAGTTGCACACTTGTGACTTAGTTGCACTCTTGCGACATACCCGGATGTACTTGAACCCACAGCACTTGAGTATTGGGAATTGCTTATGCTGTGGATTCGGGTTTTAAGAGTCTGGGGTCGAGTTCAGGGCGTAGTAGTAGGGGGCGAATAATGCTGAGCAGAGGGAGGGGCTCGAATGTGCCGGGTGATAACTCCTCCCCCTCTAAAAGTCTGCGTCCCACAGATCAATTAACAGAATGGTGGGCTGTTGTCGATGTCCTCTTTGGGTTCTCCAGGTCTTCGGTTATAATCCTCGTGGTTGGTATTCCTTCGGTGGAGGTCAGCTTCCTCCAGATGATGAACAGGATCAAGAAGACTACTAGTGTTAGTGAAGCCTCCAACGCCAGACATCACCTGTGTGTTTTGGGCGTTGACGTCATCAACGTAACCAAGGGAAGGTCTATAGCCAGTTACCGTAATGTTGGTCAGTACTGGTGGTAAGGCCATAGGGTGATTTGCGGAATAGGCGGTGAAGTTTTTGTTCCGGACTGTGACGACTTCGTTGTTGAACTGGACTATGTACGTCCCTTCCAGTTGGTACTCTCTTTCGGGTGTTGCAAGCGATCCATTGTAATTGGAGAGGAATAATGTCCCATCCTCGACTAACTGCACGACCTCTTCGTTGCTCCGAAGGTATGAGCAGGATGCATGGCCACCCTTCAGGAGCCGTGGAATGCATGAGTTCTCCTCCAAAGCTATTAAATCTTCCTCTGGGCAGACTGTTATGTTGCCGATGGAGGAACAGCTGCCCACTACTGCACATGTTTCCTCTCCGTTTAGTGCTTCTGGTGCTCGAGCACTATTTGTCTTCCGCCCGATACCGTTGGATACAAGCGCACAAGTTCGTATCTCCTATTAGATACTTTGGGGAGGGCTAGGATGTATAGTAACGTCGTGCCATTGGAGAGTACGGTTGGCCGGGAAAATTCCACTGCTTCCACAGCGTTTTGGTACGGGAGATCGTTGACTTCCGTGAGTATAGTTTCAATTTCTTCGTGATCCAGAAGATTCGAATTCGTCACTTCCTGTTTTGGCAAGTTGGCAGGCCCTCGTGATTTCCGCCACTTGGTCAGCCAAGATAATTGCCTTATGTAGCGTCGCTGTAACTGCGTGGAGATCTCCGTCAATCGCATTGACTCTCGCTACCACATCATTTAGTTCTTGAATCGATTTGTGGCTTGCGTCGAAGAGTCGAGTGTTGATCCGAATTTGCTGGTCGATGTTTCCGGTGATCATCTTCTCCGAGTTGAGTACCGCATTACAGTCCTCTGCATCCGGTGATCCTGCTATCCATTTCCAGGCTGAACCCAGCCAGTTTACCGCTCGAGCTCTGCCTGATGTTGGCCTCATCACTCTGTTCATCCCTTCCGCTGCCTGCTCCAGGTAATGCCTCGTTATTGTGTTGATACGTTGATCCGTCAGGGTTGCCGCATCCCGGCTAGTTTCGTCCACTAGCTGCATCATGCTCGATATATCGATGACGTGAACCAGTTTGAACATTCCGTTGATGCGCCATACTCCTCCTTGTTGCAGGGGTACGACGGGTGCGTCTTATTTGTATGTGCGCGCGACTGACGTGAGACCGATGATTGTGAGGCTTGTAGGGCATTGATCAAGAAGGAAAGAAAAGCTTGTGTAAATACTATTCATACTTATAATATCTTATTCTACGTTTAATGTTTTGTGAAAGTGTTAAAATAAAAAAGTTTTTTGTATTTTGTTTTTTTCTTAAAAAAGAGAGGGTCGTAAAGCGCTCTTCAATTCCTCAAGTCTGCTTTGTGTAAGATTTTCCCTGATTTAGTTTTTATCGTCACTCCGCGATTCTCTTGGACCTCCTCTGATCTGAAACGTTGCTTCTTTTTAGTTTTAATCTGCTTATTAGCGACGAAAACCTTATCCCCCGACTTGTATTGTTTAGGTTCGGTCCTATTTTTATTATGCGCTATATAGGCCATAATCTGGTTTCGCTCGATCAGGCCTCTAACGTCTTCAAGTGTTTTTTCCTTGAAGTTTGATAATCCCTGATAATTGATGCGCGATGCGCGGTTTAAAAATAGGTCGACGGGCTTTTTATTTGTTACTGAATGGACAGTGTTGTTGTATCTGTCCACAGCGATCAGTGCTAACTGTGCACTCGTGAAATTTGGATGTTCAAATTTCAAACACCGGAAAATTTCCAAGAAGGTTGAATGAAATCTTTCCACTTGGCCGATAACTTCGCTCTTCTGAGTAGGGGTATAATATAGTTCGATCTCCAATGTTCGGAGATAGTTTAATACCGTCGGACAAAGGAGACCCCTTTCGTTGTCTGACACTATCATTCTAGGCACCGTAAAGTAATGAAGGGCCTCTAACAGTGTTTCGCGGAGGTGAATTGATGCCTTGGATTGTAGGGGAAAAAATTTGGCAAATTTCGTAAATTTGTCGATACAACTTATTTAAACCCGTTTTTCTAAGGTGAACACGTCAATATGCAATATTTCGCATGGGTAGTTTGGGATAGGTGTCGGTTGTAACTCTGGTTTATTGGGATGACGCTCATATTTGAATCGCTTGCAGCAGTCGCATGATGACATCTGAGCACGAACCGTACTTGCCATTCTGGGAAAATAGAATTTCTCCAGAATTTGGATGGTCACTTCTTTTGGACCTCTGTGGGCCCTGCGATGTTAACTTTCTATTGTCTCAGAGATTTGCTCTGAATCGGACAAATCCTTTACTAATCTCTGCGTCATTCGAATTTTGTATAGCTTAAAATTCTCAAAGCATGTAGATTGGAAGAATGGGAGGTAAGTCTCGGCAATCTTCACTCCATTAATTATGGAGGGTTTCAAATATTTACCGAGTATATTCACTAAATCGGACATGGTCTCATCGTTAAGCGGAATTAAATGACGGACATAACCAACATGTGGGTGCTCGCATGAGTACTCAAGCTGGTTTTTAGTCAAAAACCAGTTGATTCCTAAACGCATTAATTGGTGTTTCCACATGTGGTATTAATTGGGAAGCATCCTCAAGCGCACTGTGAACGGTGGCCAAGGAGTCGGTTTCAGAGGCAGTGCACGTAGTTGACCCGAGGTAATTAACTTGCGTCCGTGATACGCGAAAGGGCGTCAGCAACGACGTTGGATTTACCGGGCTTACACAAAAGTGTGCAGCCATATTCCTCAATTCGCGACTTCCATCGCTTGAGTTTCGCATTGAAGATGCGATTGCTCAACGCGAACGTAAGTGGTTGATGATCGGTATATACCTTGATAGGCCCTGCGCCGTAGAGATAAGATCTAAGATTGTCTAATGCCCATACTATCGCGAGCATTTCTTTTTCTATGGTAGCGTAACTTTCTTCGGTTTCATTCAGTGAACGAGAAATGTACGCTATTGGTCGATCTTTGCCCTGCTCATCTTGGGACAGAACAGCACCTATGGCATAGTCCGGCGCATCAGTGGTCAGATGGAATGGTTTATTAAAATCGGGGAAGGCTAGGACTTCAGAGGAGGCAAGAATCGCCTTGAGGTCATTAAAGGCCTGTAAGGCCACATCATCTAGCTCTATCGGGTCCTTCCTAGATTGCGATGCTTTAACTCTAGCGAACTCTCCTCTCGTCAAATTCGTCAATGGCTTTGCAACCTTCGCATAGTCCTGAACGAATTTCCTATAATACGAGGTCATTCCAAGAAAACTTTTCAGTTCCTTCATGTTAACAGGGGGCTTCATATCAGTTTTTGCTTTCACTTTCTGGGCGTTTGCTTTAATGCCGTCCTGCGTAACAATGTAACCTAAGAACTCAACTTGTGTGGAGAGGAAACGTGTTTTTTCCAAGTTTACATGGAGTTTGGCCTTCCGAAGATTTTGGAAGACCGCACGCAAATTGTTCCAATGGCTCTGATAGTCTTCGCCAAAAACAATAATATCGTCGATGTAGACGTAGCAGATCTTGCCGATGTGTTCTCTCAAAACATCGTCAATCATCCGCTGGAAGATTGCCGGGGCATTTTTTAGACCAAATGGTAGACGAAGGAATTCGTATTTCCCATTGAGGGTGGAGAAAGCGGTTTTAGGAATGTCTTTTTCATTCATGTGGATTTGGTGGAAGCCAGACGTCAGATCAATTGTCGTGAAATATTTGTCTTTCCCAAGGCTAGCCAGAGTAGAATTTATATCCGGTATTGGGTAAGTATCGGATATCGTAACCGCATTCAGGCGCTTGAAGTCAATGACCATGCGATACTGTTTTTTACCATTTGGCTTAGGTTTTTTTGGGACAAATGGCCTTATTATTTCCCCGTCTAAGAGTTCTTGCACTTGTTTTTCAACCTCCCCCCTCATGCTCGTGGGGTATGGGTAACTGCGAGTGAAAATGGGGTCTTGAGAATTAGTACTTATTTCGGCCTTAACGGTTGTATTCACCGATTCCCCTGACGAAAGTGGTTCAAAAATTGATGCAAATTCTTTAAGTAGATTGTCCAGCGCTTGTTTGGTTTCATCGTCTTGATCGCCATCAATCAGGGCATGGACATTGGAGGAATATCTTGCCAGAAGGGGTAGCTGGATACCAGGGGATATTTACAGGAGATCGTTTTTCCGATCAATTAGGGCTTTTGCTTCCCTGAGAGTATCGTCACCGATGATACCGTCGAAGGAATTCAGACCAGGCAGAACGTAGAAGGTGGTAATTGAGTCATTGCCAATGGGCTTAAAGAATCGTCCTACCAGGCAATGCGTGATTTTAACATTACCAGCAGCAGATTCAACATAAAAGGGAGTAGATAATGGGATGGAGCCGGCGAAGTGTTTTTGGCTAACAAAGTTCTTATTCGCGCCGGTGTCGATAAGAAACTTTAACTTGTTGCCATTCCTCGAGTTATACTCTATGTATGGCACGCTGGATAGGCGTCCGTCATAAAATTTGCCTCATCGTTAGCGTTCTCGTTGTCGGCCTTATGGTATGGGGCATCATACTCAAGGCTCGTGTCGTGGGCGCTCACCGCTTTGTCTACGTAAGTAGCTTGACAAGCGGAATTTAGCGTGTCGGTTTCGGGCATTGCCGCCACGCTAGACGGAACCGCCGTCATGTGGTACAATCTTTGGGCGTTCTTGAAGGGACTCGGCTCGGATGAAGTATTTTGGGACCTATACTCGGAGTCGTTTCCACGGCGTATGCCAAAGCCGGACTGATACGACTGACCAGACAGATTTGATTCCATCTTAATGGCTGGTCGTGGTCCCTGGAATCTATTAAAGCCTCGTGAGTTACCAGATGCGCCCACCGGTGCCCTCACTGGTGGTTGGAACGAGGGCAGAAACCGTGGGGCTATTGGAGGCGCATAGCGTGATGCGTTTGTTGGGTAGCGGGGTTGGAAAAATGGGGTGAACCTATTTGTGTGTTCCATTCGAGCATTACCCCTGACCGATACATTTTGCAGCTCCAGGCAAAAGAAATATGCCTCAGGCAAATTTTTCGGACCCCGGATGATCAGTAATTTAGAGGCATCGCCGTTGAGCCCTCTTACAAAAACATCCAGTGCTTTGTCCCTATACATCTCAATTAGGGCACTGGCCACGTTAGGCGCGTGCTCTGATTGTTTTAATTTGTTTAGGATCAAGGAAAAGTGATTATTGACATCATTGTAGAATTGATCTAAAGTTCTACCTGCCTGTGTCAATTGGCTTAATTGATACTCAAGGGTGCGGACGTCTCGCTTGTCGGCGTAGTGAAGCGAGAGGACCCGCTTAGTTTCCGACCAATCATCGTCTTCTACATTGTAAGAAGAAAGCGCCAAATCGGCGTCACCTCTTATTTTCTGTCTAATATAAAGAATGATGGTCCTATACAAGGGCTTGCCTATTATGATTTCATAATCATTGACAATGGCTTGCGCCCTGTTAATCCAGGACACAAATTTCCCGGGCTCCCCTTCAAAAGTCTGGAGTTCCTTAACGCAATCTGGCAAAGTAGAAGTTTCCTTCAGTTCATATTCGGTGCGCGGACGGACCAGGGGAACGGGTTGGATCACCGCGGGATTACATCTTTCATGGTCTTGCTCGAGTGTGGCTACCCTCGTCCCGACTTTCTTAAGGCTCTCGTCGAATTTTTGCAGGGTGGCCTTGATTTCTTCCATTTCAAGAGGAAGGAGAAATTGTTTTATTCAGAAAAAATAAAATAGACCTATGCCAAGGGGTCCCAAGAGAATGACGTGTAAGTCGTATAAAAAATAGTACGTAAGTAAGCAATTTAATTTTTTAAATTCTTGAAATATAATTTTTAGTATTCGTAAATGGTGGTTGTAATTTTTTGTTTTTTGTTCTTTTTTCTTATAATATAATTTTTATTATTTGTTTTTTTCTTACAATATAATTTTTAATATTTGTTTTTTCCTTGGAATATAATTTTTGGTATTCGTAAATGGTGGTTGTAATTTCTTGTTTTTTTTCCTTACAATATAATTTTTAATATTTTTTTTCCTTGCAATATAATTTTTAATATTCGTAAATGGTGTTTGAATTTTTTAATGATTATGTTTATGTCAAAGGGAATATTCAATCTTTGCCTGAATTTATTATCTTTTGAGGAGGAAGGGAGGAAGCGCTTTACTCACCCTTTACAAGTATTTGCGTATTGATATTGGAGTGCACGTGTTCGTCTTCAAATTCTTCTGATAATTAGAAAAATAAATTTTTTTAAATATGAGGAATAGCAGAATATAATATTATTTAATTTTAATAGGGTGTAGAGTGATCGTGTATTACAGGCTGTTTTGTTGCGTATATTGTATACTTTTAGTTTTCCTTTTTTGTTGCATACTTTAAGTTTCATTTTTTTGTTGCATACTTTTAGTTTTTCTTTTTGTTTCGTACCTTAGGTTTTCTTTTTTGTTTCGTGCTTTTAATTTTTCTTTTTGTTTCGTGTGTTGTAAATTTTGGTTTTGTGGTTGTCTTGTGTTTTATTTATTTTCTTGGTACTGGGCGCGGTGGTCCGTATTGTTCCGTTTTAGCCCGCAGGCCTACTCAGGTACGGTTGCACACACAACCCACTAAGCAGCTTTTTTTGGGTGCATTCCACACCTCTTAGCGTTTCCAGTAGGTTGCTACACACCATTTTTTATCTTTATTTTTTGGATTATATTTCTTGCCACACGCGAATATGCTCACGGTGGTTCTCTTATTTTTTTATGCACGGCAATATTTTAACACTCGCGGATATGCCAGTGGCAAACCGCCGCAGTGGGTAATTCCGTTTCTTTACTTTTATAACACAATATTTTATATTTCTTTTTGGTTATAGTTCTTGCCACTCGCGAATGTCTTCGCGGTGGTTCTCTTATTAGTTTATATGAAGCAATATTTTAGCACCCGCGAATATGCTATGGTAGCAAGCCGCCGCGGTGGGTAATTACTTCATTATTTTATCACAACACATATTTTTCTTCTTTTTCTTTTAATTTTGTTTCATATGCAACATTTCGTAATTCTTCGATTTCGTTTTCATTTTTATATTTCCTTCTCATTTTGTTCTTACATTACCCACACTTTTCCCTTCGTTTTCCTATATATTTCTTTTTTTCTATTAATATTCTCTTTCCATACCTTTACATTTTTACTTTTACTTTGACTACTGTATTCTTATATTTCTCCCATTTTCTTTTTTTTTTTTTTAACCTTGAGAAAAAATTCTCTACCTCTCTAAAATTCTTTTTATTTTGAGGAAATACTTTACTACTTTTATTTTCACCTTTCTCTATCTCTTTTGTCATTTTTTTTTCATTTTTTTTTTTATTATTATTTTCTTGAAAGAAAAAACAAAAAAATCCTCGTTACCTCACTTCTATAAAAACTTCCTATCCATTTTCCTAATTTTTTTTTTTTAACTACGGGAAAAATCTTTTGCACTTCCATACTTTTCTTTACTTATTTTTCCTTTTTTTTCTGAGAAAATCTTCGTTTACTCCTTTCTTTTCTTCTTTTTTTTTGAGAAAGATTTCTATATTTTTACACTTTTTTCTTGATTTTTTCTTTTTCTTGGGAAAACATTTTTCAGCACTCATAATACACTTTCACTCTACTTACCCGCTCGGGCGCCAGTTAAGGTGTCCTTTATTGATCACCTGATAATCAGAACTCCGTTCATGTTTCGTTGGGTAGATACAATTTATTCTTCGGTTCTTAATCTAACAATTCATTCGACAATTAATGGAAAATAGTATTTAAAGGATACAATTTGAAAGTGAGTTCAAGAATATTTAGATTCAGCTGCCAGGTTCTGAGGTCCGGAGAAGACTGACCACGCAGAGTTGTGACCCTCCGATCGTCAGTTCGGAATCGGCCAATCTCCCACTCCAACTCGATATGTGGTGTCAGCGTGTGTGGTGTCGGCGTGTGTGGTGTCAGCGGGTGTGGAGTCAGCTATCCGGTGTCAAGAGTCAGCGTAACACTTAGAGTTTGTGTCAGCTCTCCCGCAACATTTTAGTCAGCGTACATAGTTGCACACTTGTGACTTAGTTGCACTCTTGCGACATACCCGGATGTACTTGAACCCACAGCACTTGAGTATTCGGAATTGCTTATGCTGTGGATTCGGGTTTTAAGAGTCTGGGGTCGAGTTCAGGGCGTAGTAGTAGGGGGCGAATAATGCTGAACAAAGGGAGGGGCTCGAATGTGCCGGGTGATAACTTATATATATGATATATGTATTTTTTATAATATATTAAAATTATAAACAAAAACAAAATATTACAAAAAAAATATACAAAACTATATATTATATAACTACAAAGAGATATTTTTTAGATTTTTGTAAAAAAAAAAACAATAATTTTCATTAAGCACATGTTTTTAATAAAAAAAATATATGATATATCATTTATCAAATAAAATCATTTAAATTACGTAATTTCTCAAAAGGAGGGAAGTTTAATATGCATATAGGAGTTTCCGTATAGAGTAGCCATCTCAGATGCGCTATTCGTTCGTCCGTAGAGCGTTATGCGGCCACTACGTTAAACTTGAACTCGCGGGCGTAACGCGGTAGGTCCCGGAGTCGTAGTCAAAGAACGTCTGACTAATTTTACCTGGATTCTGCAAGGATCTGCTCGGGTTGAACAGGCGCTTGCTATGATCAGGCAGAAGTTGATATGATATTCTTGAAGTCTTGGTTGGTTGACCTTAAGTACCAACCATTTCGGCCTTGGTGGTAGTTGGGAAGGGGTTTCGGCTGATTCCGTATCGGCAGGTCCTACTGGCGATCCGTTTTACGGGAGCAACACACGACGCAGGTGTAGTATAAGTACCACGGGATGATACTGAGTATATCCGCTGTACCACATGTAGAATTTATGCAACATGTCTATACATTGTATTTTTGTATAAATTTATGCACAAAGTTAGAGGCAAAACTCAAGTTAAAATATAATCATTTGAGAATGCGTCAGACTGTACATATGAAGTGCGAGCGTCATTTCCCCACTGCTTGATCATTAAGCCACCACGCTTATGCATATACTCCATCTCCATCCATAATACCCTAAAGGGTGTTGGGCATATTTCAAGCTACAATGTCTAAGGAATAGAGGACGAAATTTTCTAGTCTTTCTACTAAGAACGTTACAATTTATGGGTGTTAGTACTTTCTGGCTGTCAACGTTACCATAATGAAATTATACAGAAACACACCCAGCATCGTTCTACGGTTTGTTACTGATTAATATGAATATTCTATGGTAAGAGTCAGGTGAAGATTAGCATCCCAACTAAGTCCTCTAAGGGTGAAAATCAGAAAGTTTTGTTGTACAGATTCTATGTGATCTCGGTGTACTCACGACCCATTGTAATGTTTTATCGAAGGCTCTCCAGGTTTGCAGATGCGTTCCCAATTTTATTTATTATAAGGTTGGTTGAGGTTTTGCATATCTTTATTCATATGAGGTTTGGATTATATTCGGAACAGCTGTTGTTGCCGCTCCGAGCTCATGGGAGTTTCTGATTTTACAAATTTACTTAGGATTTAAAGGAAGTCTAAGTCTCGTAGCTGCGCTGCCCATATTATGATATTAATATGATATTGATATGAAATGATATTAATTGTGCATATATGTGCATATTACACCATATTTAGGCCGTCAGCCAACGGGTACAACAGGGGGAGAAACGCATGAGCTCATGTGCCGTAACTGTGTACACCGATGGTAGTGCGACTATACTCTCCACGTGAGGGCAGCTGGTAACAGGTCCCGGTAAGGTCATGTCTCTGCCGAGGACGCTGGCGAATTGTAGTCGGGCGGGGAGAAGAAAACTCCCTTCCTCAAATCACCCGAATCCAAGGTGGAACAGCATATGCCGAGGGATGCATGTCCGGGGGATGCACGGACGTTAATATGCGGACTCTGGGGGAACGGCCGACCCCTCAGTTTTAATCAGGCTTATCATGACAAGCGGGCTATGTCATGATGGACGAACCCCTTCCCGCCTACTCGTGGGTCCAAAAATGAACTGCAATATAAAAACAAAAACAAATAGTGGAGAACGGAACTCCCTAAGAAAGTCCGAAAATGGGATCTCAGATCCGTCAATCTCCAAGGCAGATAGAGGCCAAAGAGATGCTGGGATGGCGAAGCTCCCCACTGAGGGACAACATCCGAAGGCGAGCGGCGCCGGTGTAGGGGAAGACGCCAAGGCACCGACCCCCAAAACGGGGCCCACTATGGGACCACCGAAGTGTGTGGGGGGCAAGATCCCAAGATCAAGCTCCTCTCGCACCGGCGGCACCACTAAGGAAGGCCCCGTCCGACGACTGCTGGCCCCCTGCAGCGGAAGGGCTCCTATAAGGATAGGAGGAGAGCGGCCTTCATCCTGATGAGGGCAGACCCATCGGCGGAATCCAATCCCGATCAGGCTGAAATAATAAAGTGGGCGAGGGAAATCCTGCCTGACTTTCAGCCAGCAAGAGCGGGAGCCAAATTGGACCCAAAGAAGCCGACAGGAGTAGGCGACTCTGCCAAGGAGAGTGCACAAAGTGCGAAAAGGCAGAGGTCGACCGACGGTGGAGCGCCCCTAGCTAAAAAGAAGAAGGTGCAGACACAGCAAAGCAACAGATCCTTCGCCGAAAATACTAAGGGCAGGACCATCATTGGGGTCGTTGATAATGGCTCCAAAGGTAGCCTGATCCCTAAAGAGCTTTGGCGGAAGGTGGTGAACGAGCTGCATGGGCGCTTCATGGAGGAGATGCCGATGTAACAGGTAAAAAGCGAGCATGCATACTCGCAAAGAAAAGCCCTAATACCTTCTTGCTACCAACTTTCAGCAATGAAGATCACGTAGCCGCATCGATAGAGGGCCCAGGCGGCCATCTAAGAATATGCTCGGCATATATGGGTCATGACCACTTAGGACCTCCACCGCACTCGCTACTCAGGCGGCTTGTGGAAGACAGCGAAAGAAGGGAAATCGACCTAATAATAGGATGCGATGCCAACGCTCATCACAATCAGTGGGGAAGCACTGACACAAACGAGAGGGGTGAGTCAATCTTCGATTTTATCCTCAGCTCTAAGCTTCTAGTGGGTAACAGAGGTTCAGAACCCACCTTCGTCGTCAAGAACAGAAGGGAGGTTCTTGATGTCACATTATTCTCGCACTCCCTGGCTGATGCAATCACCAGCTGGAGAGTCCTTGACAAACACTCATTTTCAGACCATCGCTATATTGAGATAGTAGTAAATTTTATAAAACTTCACCAAGCAAGCAGTTCGAAATCCTAGAAAGGCAAACTGGGAGCTCTATAAAAAGATACTAGATAGATCCTTAGGCGAACCGCCTTCAGAGACCATTGAGACCTATGAGGGGCTCAACGCCATGGTAGATAAGCTTACTGCGACTAGCACAAAAGCTTACCACAAGGCCTGCCCCAAGAAAAGAATAGGTAGCAACAGATCGAAGAAGCCTCCGTGGTGGACCTAGTCGTTAGCCCCCTACAAAAAAAATGCACGTAGGGCCTTCAACCACGCGCACCGTACCAATACAGACTATAAAGCTGAACTTAGGCAATATAACAAAGAATTGCGCAAGGCAAAGAGGGTTGCCTGGGCCAATTTCTGCACCAACATCCAGGAGACATCCGAGACCGCCCGCCTAAGAAAGATTCTCTCTACTACAGCCCCCATCGCAGGCTACATTAAGAACACGGAGGGGCGCTGGACAACCTGAAGCGAGGAATCCCTGGAGACACTTATCAACGCACACTTCCCGGGTTGCTCATCCGAAGGAACAACCCAGGTGATGCGTAGCCAGGGTCACCAGGGCCACTCAACTACGTACTTAGTGACAGAAATCTTAAATGGGCAATAGACAGTTTTAAACCCTTCAAATCTCCGGGACCGGATGGTAAACTACCGGCTCAGTTATCCAGAGCCGGTATTACCCTAAGGAAATGGATTAAGAAAATCTTCAGCACAGTCTTCACTACTGGTATGATACCAAAGGCGTGGCTGTGCACGAAGGTTGTATTCATACCCAAGGCGGGGAAACCATCCCACTGCACCCCCAAGGACGAAGATACGTCAAGAGGGGCACCCCGCAAGGAGGTGTACTCTCACCACTACTCTGGAACGTGGCGGTTAACAGCCTACTGCGATCCTTAGAGGGTGGCGGCTGTAAGATCATTGCGTACGCGGACGATGTTGCTATTGCCTTCGTAGGGAAATTCCCACAGACGCTATGCGACCTAATGACAGGGAAGCTCGAAGTTCTGTCGGCCTGGGCGCAAAGGAACGGGCTGGGAGTCAATCCGTCCAAGACAGAGCTCGTGCTGTTTACCAGGAAGTACAAAATACTTAACCTAAGACTTCCGGAGCTCCTAGGAGAAACACTAGTTCTTAGTGATAGTGCGAAGTACCTAGGCATCACACTAGACAGGAAACTGGACTGGAAGCTGAACACCGCTGATAGGACTAAGAAAGCGGCAATAGCACTCCATACCTGCCGCAAGGCGGTAGGCCTGAAATGGGGAATGTCCCCCAAGATGGTCAGATGGTTATACACAGCGATCATCAGACCAATCTTATTCTATGGTGTTGTGGTCTGGTGGCCCGCCCTGGACAACTCCACATGCAGGGAAAAATTCAGGACGTCGCAGCGAATGGCGGAAGTCTGTATAACAGGCAGTCTACGCAGTACGCCTAGTAATGCCCTAGACACTATCCCCGACCTACTACCAGTGGAACTGATGGGGGTAAAGACAGCCACTCTGGCCGCAATAAGACTGCGAGAGGCAAATCTATGGAGCAAGAATAGTTTCGGTCATACCAGACTGGACCTACATCATTTCATGCCTGAGGGGGGTACGGATTACTGTGTGCCCGTCGACCAACCCACCACTAACTACAAAATCTTAATCCCCTCGAGGGAGGAATGGGATGCCCGGATACCAGGACCGGAGGGCTCCATTCATATCTACACAGATGGATCAAAACTTAACGGCCAGGTGGGAGGCGGTTACTTTTGTGAGCTTCTGAGCCTAAAGGAGTCCTTCAGACTCCCCGACCACTGTAGTGTTTTCCAGGCTGAGGTAGTAGCCATTAAGGAAGCACTGGAATCCCCAGCTCTAAGGGGCAATCGGGGTACAATATGTATCTTCTCAGATAGTCAAGCAGCGCTCAAGGCACTTGACGGATTCTCATCCAACTCCAGGACAGTCAATGACTGTCGCAGATCTCTCAACGAGATGGCTGAACAGCTTGACATCTACCTCATCTGGGTCCCCGGTCACAGGGACCACGAGGGAAACTGTGCTGCAGATGAACTAGCTAGGGCAGGGACTACCAACCCTCTCCTACCCGAGAAAGAACTTGTAGGCATACCCTTGGCTACTTGCAGGCTAAAGTGCAGGGAGTTTTTCGACCTGGCAGCCAATAGGAAATGTTGTAATCTACAGACCTGTAGAACATCACGTTTGATCTGGCCGACACGCTCTCAGAAAAGATCGGCGAGATTTATTGGTCTCACCAGACCAGAATGCAGCCTAGCGATTGGGGAAATTACTGGGCACTGGCTGATAGGCGAATACGCGGCCAGGCTTGCAGTCCCCCACAATGATTTCTGCAGGAGCTGCAGGGATGAAGAGGAGGTAGAATCGGTAACGCAACTCTTATGCTATTGCCCGGCACTCGGACGCAGCAGACTCAAACACTTCGGGTCCGATGAACTCTCGGACCATAACGATCTCTCAGAGATTTCTCCACGCGGATTGGTTGCCTTCATAAAAAAAGCAGGCTGGAACCATGGGCCGCCACAGGTAGTCTAGGCATATATATGCACCCTGGTAGACAGGAAGGGGGGGGGGGGGGGGGAGCATCTCGGTGAAACCCTGGCTCCAGCGGCAGCACAAGGAGCCCTAGCGGCTCAAGTGGAAGAGAGGGGGTCTTCTATGTCCCCCTTGCATCACCGCCCTAACCTAACCTAACCTACACCATATTTAAGAATCGGACGGATCAATGATGTTTTTGTTATGTACGGGCCATTAAATTCGTTTTACTGTCTTTTAATAAAACCAAGCACACCCATTGCCCATTGAGAAAGTACATAGCCTGGTGAGGACTAGATCGATAAAATGACATGAGTTTACATTTCGATATATAATATTAAGCTTTAGGTTATGTGCTAAACACCAATTTTGAAATTTATACAAATCGGATTAAAGTCTAGATTGGGCGCTAGTGAATTCATACTGAAGACAAAGCTTAACATCATCAGCGTGCATAAGTAAAATTGAATCAGTTAAGGCAAAGGGCAAGTCGTTAATAAACAGTGTAAAATGTAAGGGTCCATGATGTCTTCCTTGGGGCACCCCAGATTTACAGAAGATACTTAGGGTTATTCCAGATACGAAATAAAGATAACGAGATCAGTCGAGAATCCCAAAAGACAGCTTATTTATGAGAAGGGAATGGTTAACAGAGTCAAATGCTTTAATGAAGGCAGTGTAAACAAGAAAGGAAAGCTAACTTCGGGCGGAGCCGAAGTTTATATACCCTTGCAGTTGAGTTGCAGTCCGCTAGGTGGCGCCACGCATCTTTTATTATTAGGTATATAACGGATCGTATATAGTCGGCCGATCCTTATGAGACTTGGCATATCGAATTATTTTGCCGAAAGAGGCATCCATAGAAAGTCCCATCCTTCTAACTTAAAAAACAACGAAGTTATGGCATTTCCGATTAATCAGTTATATGGCAGCTATAGGATATAGTAGACCGATCCCGGCCGATCCGACTTATATACTGCCTGCAAAGGAAAGAAGGGTGTGTGCAAAGTTTCAACTCGATAACTTTAAAACTGAGAGACTAGTTTGCGTAGAAACAGACAGACGGACAGACGGGCATGCTCATATCGACGCAGGGGGTGATCCTGATCAAGAATATATATACTTTATAGGGTCGGAGATGTCTCCTTTACTGCGTTGCACACTTTTGACCAAAATTATAATACCCTCTGCAAGGGTATAATGACGTCTGTTTTTAAGCCATTCCGGAATCCATCTATTGCTGACAATTTAGAGATGCCTATTTCAGCGGAATAATGTAAGATTCCTTCCACATAAGGGGAAAGATCGAAGTCTCCAGCGATAGATTCAAGAGTTAGTTTAATGAGATTATTATATCACAACAAATTTTGAAACAAAAGTTGGCTATTTATTTCAAGTTTTGAAAAAGACGAAAAGAAAAATACGTGCACTCGGATTGACGTTATAATTTGATATATATTCATCAAAAATAACTTAAGCCTAGCTTATCTATTGCGGCAAAGCGGGGCGAATTCGCAACAGAGCGCAACTGAGCTTTTATTTCGCTCCCGCTCCGCCCTATGCTAACTTAGACTAGACTTCAATTTGTTTTAGACTTCAGTATTTTTATCTAATTATGCTACACCGGCCCCGTTGAAGGCCTCCATCCGGCTTCAACCAACTGGCAGCCTCGCCAGCTTATGAATCGCCCTCTTAAATATAGCTCCAGCGCTAGTCCTCACGACGGCGACCCTGACCCTTCCGTCCACGATGGCGTGAGTTTCGACGTCTCTGGCGGTGATCCACTGCTGGGGCGGCTGGTGATCTTCTGCGACCAGGACCAGATCGCCCTTCCTGACGTCCTCCTGCTCCCAAATCCACTTCGACCGCACCTGTAGGCCCAAGACGTACTACCGGGACCATCGCTGCCAAAATGTTTGCTTGATTGACGAGACCTGCCGCCATCGCCGCAAGCACATTAGACCCTGCTGGTCCGGGATCCGCGGTGCTGGTGGAGCGATGAATTCATTACCGCTTCGACTCCAACGAGGTCTGCAGCTCCTCTGTGGTCAACCTCGCGCTGCCCACCGCTCGTAGGAGGTGCTTTGCAGATTTGACATCTGCCTCCCATAGTCCGCCTCCCAATGTCGTGCGGAGCCCGTGGCGGTAGGAACGCAAATACGCATCCTTTTTTTGATGCGTATTGTCGCTGTTCGTCCACTTCGACCTCGATTTGCTGCCGAAGTGGCTGACATCTGCGGACATCCTCGGGGCCCAACGAACCTTTCAAATGCCAATAAAAAGGAATCAGTTGATAAATCAGACACTACTTTTTAAAGAACTGCCTTGGACGCAAAACAAACAAAAAGGGCAATGTTGGACTTGTAGGGTGCCCTACCACGAACTTTCAATGTCGTTTCAATAGGGCCACAGAAATCCACGCCACATATGGAGAATTGGCGGAAAGCACGGATTCGATCTAAGTGTATACTTAGGTTTTGATTTGAGTCATCAAACGAGGCTTGCATTTAAAACAGCGTTTGCATGCCCGTACTATCTGACTGCAGACTTCCCGCGCTTACTATCCAAACACGCTGTCGCTAGCGACTAGCCAGTGCTCATGGACCCACATGAAAATTCGACTCGTGCAAGTATTGGACATAGCTCTGGACAAATTGAGAGCGCTTCGTCAACAATACTGGAAACTTGGCATCGTACGAAATAGGAGCATTAGCTAGTGGCCCCCCGACCCGCAACAACAAAAAGGCAAGCCCAGCCTGAGAAGCTTCATGGACGAATGGATTTAGTCTCTGTAGACTCGGACTAACAACAAGGTTCTTTCAAATATTTTTAATTTCCTCTTGATACTCGTGCTTTTTAACTATCTGAACAATTTTATTAAAAGCTTCTTGATATTCGACAAATGAAGGTACACTATCAAAAGGAACTACTAATTTTTTACTCTTCTTTATAAAGCTGAACATGTAAACGAACACTTTCAGCAGTTTTAAGTAAGAGGACAAACCTTCTATCACTACCAATAAATATAAAGTGGAGACCCTTGCGGTTAATCCAACCGCATTCTTTTTTAGCTTCCATCTGCAAAAGCTCTGGTGACGGATCAAACCGGGGACTTGTTGGCCCCTTATCTTCCGACTCCGTTAATAACGATGGACCTGTAAATCAGATCGATTCCACCGTCTCCTTTACGTCTCCATCTCTTGACTGACCTCTGAATCTGACCAATATATACTGCGTTCGATCATTACTTTTATAAGTAATGAGGCTTAATTTTACGGCAGAGGTCTGCGAGAAGATGAGCGGCACATAACTCTAGACGGGGGAGAATGTTAAGTGTGAAGTAGAAGGGCCATCATTCACGCTGGAGGATGATGTTCTGTTGGTGGTGGTAACGCTAAGTTATTTTCAGTCACTGTAAATCGGTGCAGAAGTTTATGGTGCGATCTTGCACAGATTTGACATCTAGTCGATTTGCACTTCGCTACGGTGTGACCTTTTCGCAGACAATTAAAACATAGATTACATAGATAGCATTACAGCAAAGCGAGCGAACGGACTGCACTGGGCCAAAAAATGGTCCTGAGCGTTGCAATAACTGCAAGCCGGTTTAGTGTTGGCAGAGGAGCTAATGAACTTCTATTAAGTTGCTTGCTAAACCCAGTTTTCTACTGTTTTGTTTTGCCAGTCTCTTCAGCGGAGAGGTGCTGGTACCTACGATTTAATATTTTTTTTAAATCGGGCCTCAGCACTGTGGTTGCGCTCATAGGCCATAATTCAAAAAATCGGCAGAACAGAAAATTTGCGAGAAGTAAACAAATACAATGTCCAAGTTTATCAATAGCAAACCAGATTTTTCTGGAAATCTAACGGGACTTTCTAAAAAAAGAATGCAAAGCTTGAACACGTTTTCAGTTTTGTAGCGCAGCGGCTTTATGTTAACTCTTCGTCAAAGCATCATGGATTTCAAAGTGTACGTTCGTTTGAGAGGTCCGAATTTTATTATTTAAAATGAATTTTAGAGAATTATTGTAAAGTTGATTTGATAAATGGATGTTTTTTTTGTTTTCGTCATTTGTGTTTGTCGATAATTTCGCATATTATTTTATCGCTTATTTTTATGTTTTCATTTTTACTAGGTGCTTCTTGTAAGTGCGAATTTTCACGCCTGCACGTCTTTGATATTTGGTGCAAAGAATAGGGCGTTAATGCAGAAAAAAATCGGAGAGTTACTAGTGTAATAGAAGAAAGCATTAAACACAAAGGCTACGCAGTTGACATGACAAAACTTAATAATGCTGTCGTTGGCATTAGTTACATTTTCAAAAAATGTGTGCTTTTTGGGCCAAATACAATCGTTTTAAGAATTAAATTGTTAAACATAAATCTAATTGGCTGAAAACTATTGAAGAAATTATAATTGAGCCACCTCAACAAAGGATTGCAAGGGCTGAACGTGGACGACCCAAAATTGATTTTGCTGAGTCCTCAAAAATGACAAAACGTGGTCGGATAACTCTGCTAAAAAAACATGATGAGTCTACCAAATTTTTTGGTAACCCGAGCTTGGCATCTGATATTACAGGCATTGATGAAGAAGACATAGCCCGCTGCGCAACGATATTGCAAGCCTTAGCATCAGGATATTCTATTAATGCTTAAAAACTCGGAACCTATGCGTTGGATACTGCTAAGCAGTTGGTAAAAATATATCCATGGTACTATTTTCCACCAACAGTGCATAAAATGTTAATTCACGGTGCGAAGGTGATAGAGCATGCGTTGCTGTCAATTGGAGAGCTATCAGATGAAGCTGCGTAGTCCAACAACAAAGAAATAAAGAAATGTCGGCTGCAACATACTCGGAATATGTCCCGCATATTCACAAATACAGACTTGATTAATACACTTCTTTAGCGTTCAGACCCTTTCATAACAAGGCAAAGGAAACTGCAAAAAAGAAACAAATCTAATTTTTTTCCCAGCACGTTTAATTTATTAGAAGATATTTTTTAATATTTATTTCACTCCAATTAGCATTCAATAAAATTTTATTTTTATTGATTTAAATACATTTATTCTTATACACATATCATAAAAGGAACTTTAGAACCTCATTTCACTATATTTTGAATAGCTTGTGGGAAGGGGGAGAGGAGTTACATTTTAATACTCTAAATAATTTAAATACAAATAATTTGGATGCCTAATAATGAAATTTTAGCACTGTAATTCCACTGGTAAGTAAGCAAGTATTCAGACTTTAGACTGACTTTGCCGTATCCCGACGTGTTTTTGCGATAGCTCTCTTCTGCTCTCATATGATTACCTATAACTTTGATACGAGTTTCCCCTTTTCATAGGAGCATATTTGACTTACATAGTTCATTGAACCATTCACTTCTTAAAAACAATATTATTATTCAATATTACTTTTGCCGCGCTCTTTGAATATTCATATATATATTCCCTTCCTGAGTTCTATTCTCAGGTCGAGTAATCCCGTTACATCATTGTTACTCCCAAGCGGTTATTCGTCACGGCGTTTCTCTTGTGTGACGTCTTCTCTTCGACGTGCCTGATCCGAACGTGCCTCTCTACCACAAATTTCTAATTGATCTCTTCTCGCTCTCACTACAGTGGACAAATCTCAGTCAATAATGAGTCTAATTTGCACTGCTAAGAAATTCGAGTTTGGACGCATCACTGGTGACTCGTATCTGTCCTGCTGGCTTTGCAACAACTGCTCACATATTAAATGTGCTGGTTGTAGGTACGATGGACGGATAAGCGATCTTATCACAAAGAATATTGGTCTGACATGGTCTTGTATTGCCTGTAGAGATATTGAGTCTGAGATGCGGACTTTCATGAAGCAGACGAGAAACGGCTTTCTAGATGTCCGTAAGCAATTTTCTGCACTTAATGGGCAATTTTTACACTTGAGACCCAATTTCTTGGTCTCAAGTTATTAAGTGAATCTCCAAGGAGAAAAATTCCAAACAACAACCCGGTGGGGGTCACTTTATTGGGTACTCCTGCCTCTCATGCGATTCATTCGGATACTTTTTTAACGCCTAATACTTTATCGCCTACTGTTGTGCCTGTGGAAGTGATCCATTCACCAAGTCAGCCAATGGAATCGTCAAGGAGTCTTGGTCCACCTATTGTCTTGGATCCTCCATCGTTGGAAAACCTGCAGGTTCTTGTGGCACCGTCTCCTAGGCTTCTCACTGGTGTGGCGCCTGTGTTAAGATCCTCTGGGTTTCGCTTAGAGCTGTTGCACCTCGTAAAGCTTTATTTGTATGAGGCGGGACGCCGGACGCCACTGTGGATGATGTCAGGAGTCACCTCCTAAACCATCTTAAGGTAGCTCCTAATGAATTAGCGGTCTTTAAGTTTAATTTTAAACATAAGCGTAGTATATCCTCTTTCA
The DNA here is from genome assembly GCA_021223865.1 of Drosophila pandora. Taxonomy (NCBI): domain Eukaryota; kingdom Metazoa; phylum Arthropoda; class Insecta; order Diptera; family Drosophilidae; genus Drosophila; species Drosophila pandora. The sequence goes on from JAJJHT010011857.1 coordinate 816,864, forward strand.
AAATTGTAATTCCTGAATCCCACTTTGAAAAAGCACTTGATCCGTTAGTCCGGCCTGAGCACAGTATTATTCATGAATTTTTAGCGAAAGATCCTTTAAATCCCAACTATGTCAATTCAGCTCCAAAAAACTGAGTAATAACGTATTTTCTTGCTGCTACCAAAACGTTTGAAATATTCTGGGTAAATTGAGCCAATTTTTTACTAAGAGTGCTTCTTTTGATTTTGATGCTATTGCACTTACTGAAACCTGGCTTAATTCCTCTGTCACTGATTATGAAATTTTTGTTCCAAAGTACACTGTGTTTCGAATGGATAGACCATCTTTCGGTGGTGGTGTCCTCATTGCTGTTAATAATAAATTCTCAGCTGAACTAATCTATTTTTTGAATCAGTTTGGAATCGAGTTTATCGCTTTAAAAATAGCTGTTGGACCGACTCATATTTTCATGACCTGTTCCTATATACCTCCATCGGTTGAGGATACTGTATATTTTCACCACCTCGAGGCAATTAAGTTCGTTCTATCATTAGTCAGGGACTCTGATTTTGTCCTAATTATGGGTGATTTCAACCTTCATAAAATCTCCTGGATCCCGTGTGAAGATGACAATTCCTTACATGCCAGTTGTCAAAACGACTTAATTGATGCATTAGTTGAAATTGCTCTTTTTCAAATTAACCACATCCTTAACACACTTAGCAGATCTCTAGACCTTATTTTCTGTAATAGGAAATAATTCTGTAATTCTGTAATTAACCGATAGGTTAATCGGTCGTCACCACTATCGCTTCCTGAGGACGTACACCGTCCTACACTATTGGTTTCGCTATTAATCGATGTCCCTAATATACATGCTAACTATAAGACTCAGTATCGTACTAAATGTTTCCGCAAAACGGATTATAATGCTCTTCGAAATCATTTAGCTGGATTTGACTGGGAATATCTTTCATCTTTTAACTCTATTGATGCTGCTACTGATTATTTTTATGATGTAATCCACAACGCGTTGGACAAATTTGTTCCAGTATTTTCATCGTTTTCATCAACTAAACCGCCATGGTTTTATAAACACCTATCTCGTCTCAAGAACAGGAAATCTAGAACTTACAAAATGTTTCTTAAGTGTGAATCTTTGTTTCATCAGACAAACTTTCTTTACATTCGCAACCAGTTTATTATTCTTAATAATCAACTTTATAAGCGTTACATCGTGAATTATAAGGCAAACTTCCGAAATGATCCGCGCTCCATCTATTCGTTTGTTAATATGAAACATAAATCCAGTCTTTTTCCTACTTCCCTAACTTTTAAAAATATTTCTGATTCTTCAGAACAAGGTATTGCTAATCTCTTTGCTTCATTTTTTCAATCAACTTATTCGTCAGATTCTTATAATTTAAATTCAACATACCCTTATAAAATTCCGTATATAAACAATATTTACTTGTCCAAATTTAATCATCTCGATGTTTTTAATGCTCTTTCAACCTTGGATATCTCATTTTCTGCTGGTCCTAATAATGTCCCGAGCTGTATTCTCAGGCACTGCTCCGATATACTATGCTACCCTCTTTCCATCCTATTCAATTTATCTCTGGACCTTTCATGCCTTCCTAACAGATGGAATGAATCTTTTATTATTCCACTTCATAAGAAAGGTTCTAAAATACTTATAGATAACTACCGCGGTATTGCTAAGCTTTCTGCTATTCCCAAGCTGCTGGAGAAATTGGTTACATTGCAACTGCAACATCATTGCAAAAGCATAATTTCCTCCTCCCAGCATGGTTTTGTCAAATATCGTTCTACAACAACCAATCTACTAGAATTTACTTCGATCGTCCACAAGGGTTATCTAAAACAAACCGATTCGATTCAGATAATCATCGTCTCCTTCTCCAGAAACTTTATCTTATGGGTTTCCCTCCTAATATCATAAAGTGGATGACTTCATATCTATCTAATCGTACGCAGCGGGTTTTGTTCAAGAACATCACATCTCAAGTTATAAAAGTAACAAGTGGTGTTCCGCAAGGCAGTCACTTAGGACCTCTTCTATTTATCCTCTTTGTTAACGACTTACCTAGTGTCGTGAGCTATGCTTCTACACTTATGTATGCTGATGATGTGAAGTTCTGTTTTTTTTTCTCTGACCACTTCCTTCATAGACATCTGCAATTTGACCTTACTGAAGTATTCTTGTGGTGCTCTAATAATCTTCTCTCACTAAACTGCTCAAAGTGCAAGGTTATGACGTTTAATCGTAGCATGCCTCATGTCATCTCGTACTCACTTGGGAATCACTTTTTAGATCGTGTTTCCTTAATTAATGATCTTGGAGTTCTTTTCGATCACAAGCTGTCGTTTAATGAACATATTTCTGTAACAGTTAATAAAGCCAGAGGAGTACTTGTTTTATCAAGCGTTGGTCAAAAGAGTTTGATGATCCCTTCACCACTAAAACGTAGTATATCTCTTTGGTTTGACCGATTCTGGAATACTGTTCATGCGTTTGGAGTCCGCAGTATATGGTTAATCAAAGAAGTATTGAATCAGTGCAAAATCAGTTTCTTTTATTTGCCTTAAAATATGTAAAAACTGGGATTCAGATAATCTTCTTCCACCATATCTTTGTCGGCTAAAATTATTAGATCTACCACCACTGCAGGTACGTCGTACTTGTGCTGGGGCCATGCTCCTTCATAAAATTATTCTTGGTCAAGTTGACTTTTACTCGAAAAGATACTTTTCTCTGTTCCAAACAGGTCAACCAGGTCCTTCCGACCCCTTTGGTTACCAATTTGCAGATCTAATTTTGCGGATCATGATCCTTTTCGCGTTATCTGTAAAAACTATAACCTATTGTCACATATATTTTTGCCTGAATTATCCCTAGATGTAATAAAATCTAAATTGATTGTTTTTCTATTAGAATAATTGGCCTAACTCTTAATTATAATTAATTTTAATAATTGTATAAATAACAGTTAATTGTTACATTCAATAAATAAATAGCGCAACGTTGCCATATAATACTACTGCCATACTTACTACGGTGATATGTGAGCTATAAGATACAGTCGTTTGATGTTTCCAATTTTTTTTTCTATATGTTAAAAATATTTTTTAGATTATTGGAAAAAATTTCACATTGATATCTCAACGGAATTTTTTCAACCGAATTTTTTACGCAATAAAATTTCCGATGGCTCCAGTACCATGATAGTGAACTTGTCCTTTTGCATTGCAGCCTTGACTTTATGATGCAGGGCTTCCATCACCTGGTAGGTCACCTCTGCTCTTCGCAGCAAAAGCCTTTCCCTGCTTGCTGGAACCGAGGCACTAGCTACGTGTCCAGACTTCATTACATAAATTATCGTGCAAGGTGCAAAGTAATGGAAACAAAAGAAACAAGTTCCCTTTAAGCACTTTTATAATCAAAAATAAAACCGGGCGCGATCTCGTCGGGGTCACCAAATGTAACGCTATAGGCGATTTGATAGCGTCCAAATTAAATAGATGAGGTTCAATTTCTATTTCAATATTTATTATGGGTCAATTTAACCCCAAAACAAATGCGGCTCCCAAAGTGCATGCGCTACAAAAAAAATCAAAGAATATGAAACTGCTGATAACGGGCAATTAGTTTAACGCTGCGGCTAGATACACTGAAAGAACTAACTTGTGACAATTAAAAGAATTGATGCTCAAGTCCCAACACGAATGTTAGTTAAATTTTAAGGAATAGAGATCTCTATTCCTCGTATCTCGTATCTCTATTGAGCGATAATAGACCCAACACAGAAAAAGATAAAGAAGCAGAGCAGAGCTGTTCTTGGAAGAAAATTAATAAATTTATTTTTTACCTTCAAATATACCACTGTGAAATATACCACAATTTATATTATTCTGTGTTTCTGTGTTAATTACATCGGCTTACAGAGGCTGTTTATTGCCTCAATTAGCGATACTTAATTTGTTTTAGTTCTATTGAGATCATCCGCGTCGGACCTTAAGTTCTTATCCCTGGAAATCGTAACTACTGGCAATCCTATGGTGTTTTGTCAACTCATCCAGCATGTTCCGGCCATATTTTTCCGCTGCAGGGAACTCGTGACTCAAGGCATGTTGAACGCGAGCTAGAATAGGGAAATCACAGTGAATCGCGTTCACAACATTGTCATTGATAGTATCTTTAACGGATTCAATAAGCAACTCTTTGACATTTAAATTAATAATGTGTTCAATTGCTTTCGAAATGATTTGGTTTCTAAAACCGTTTATGGGTTTCTTACTGAGTCTAGTTTATTCAAGGGTTACTGAGACCCAGCATCGGCTACAAGATTTTGTTTTCCGGGCGTGTAAAATACTTTTCCGTTGTTTTCATCAATGAAGGCCTTTCATCGCCTAATTTAAGCGTTGATTTTTTTGTCGGATACAGCGTATGTAAGCGGCTGGTGGTCTATGAAAAAATCCGTAACTCCTTGGTACCCTAAAGATAGTTTTGGAGCTAGGTAGTTTTGGCAATTTTTTACGCAGCTTCTGTGATAGATTTTTTGGTTCGGGGAACTCCTTTTTTCCCAAACTTGTCCTGGGCCTGTCTTGTTTCCTTCTCGAGTAACGATCAAATAAAAAAAATATTTTTAAACTATCACCTCCGTTTGAAAAAAATATACAAAAAAAAAGAATTTTTTTAAATTTTCGAAATTTTTTAAATTTGAATTTTTGAATTTTTTGAACGAAGTTTCTTATGGCGCGGTATCAGTTTAGCGGTGGTGGGCTTGCCCTGAAAAACTTTAACGTAACGTTAAACGACTCTCCGTCTTCTTCTCCTTCGTCGAGTGAGAGGATATAACCATTTCTCCTCGCTCTCTCTCTCTCTCTCTCTGTTTCATATTATCTCTTATTTAAATGGAAATTGTAATTCATATCTTCAGTTTTCTTTGTTAATCTCAATTTTTTTCAATATTCAGTTTCAATTTTCAAATTTAATCAATTTAAATTTTCACTTTCCATTTTCAATTTAAAGTTTCAATTACAATTTACACTTTAAATATTCAATTTAAATTTTCAAATTCACTTTGAAAAAAAAATGAATTACGAAATATTATCAGATTAACAACAGTGGAAAAGCCGAAATTTTTTTGATTCTGTGAATTTAACACTTTTTGCATTCGGTATCACGCCTAAATATCATTGTAAAAAGAATCACATATCAATATATCACACAAAAATATATTTTTCAAAAATATCAGAAAAAGTATCACACGACAAATTATCTCTTATTTGAAGAAACGCGACAGACAGATAATTTTCAAATTGTAATTCATATCTTCAGTTTTCATTGTCAATCTCAATTGTTTCAATATTCAATTTTCAGTTTTAATTTTCAATTTCAGTTTTCAATTTCAATTATCAATTTCAATTTTCAACTCCAATTTTCGCTTTAAATATCATCTGTTTTCGCACTTTTTCTCAGTTTTTTTTTTATTTTGTGATACTTTTGTCCGGTGATAGTTTGACGTACTGATTAGATACCTAGAATAAATAAGTAAAAGTAAAAGCATTCACTCCTGTTTCTCCTTCATTGACCTCCATCTCGTCATGCCTGCTAAACGAAAACATGCCAAAGGAACTTCGTTCCTCAAGCGTGTCCCTACACACTGTTTTTTTTTTTGATTATCGAAATAAACGCAATTGACCACCAATCTTCTTTTTGAATTTTGAAAAAAACCCTTCGTTTTTAAAATATTAAAGTTTTTAGTTTTGCTAATTTTTAGCACAGGTAAAACAAAATTTCAAAAAAGTCGTTTTTCAATAGTGTGATAAACAATGACCATCAATATTTAATTATGACCACCGTTTTAAAATTACTATAGTTGAACATTGTTAAAAATCTTTCCAAAATATCAAAATCGACTTTTTAAATTTTTTTTTCAATATCGAAATAAACGCAATTGTCCACCAATGGACATCTTTTAGAATTTTGAAAAAACTTTTCGTTTTTGAAATATTTAGGGTTTTATTTTTGATCATTTTATGGACAGGTAAAAAAAAATTTAAAAAACAACTGAATTCGTTTTTTATTAGTGTGATAAACAATCTTTTAAAATTTTAAAATAACATTTACTTTTCGATATACTTGACTCTTCAAGTCTTCAAAATGAAAAAATAACCAAAATTAAAAAGTTGATATACCCTTGCAGTTAAGGTTGTTCTATTTTCGATCGTTCATATATATGGCGTTTATAGGATATAGTCGGCCGATCCTTATGAAATCTAGTAGATCGTATTGTATTGCCCAAAATGGAATCCGTAGAAAGCCCCATCACTCTATCTTAAAAAACAGCTGTAGGATAAAGTCGACCGATTCTGGCCGTTCCGACTTATATCTACCTGCCGATCTACGAGCAGAAAGACGGACGGGCATTCTTATATCGACTCAGAAGGTGATCCTGATCAAGAATATAAGCTAATTAAGTTTATTTGTAGTAGTAGTTGTTGGTCCCTCGATGATGACGATGTCTTCAGATGCGGGAAATGAATGTTTTCCCTGGCGGTTGCCTAGGGGGTTCTTCCTTCTTACGGGAAGTTTTGGTAGGAGTTACTAACTCCGTTGGTACTTCCCTTAAGGCTAGGTAACCAATTTGACAAGTGAATTGACTTTTACGGCTGTGCCGGAGTATTAATGAAAAACTTCTTTATTGTATTAAGCTCAAATATAAACTGAAACTTAAAGCTAACAAAATATATTTTATAGCGGCCACGCAATTTCATTGACAATGGCACCTTCTTCAAATGTGACGAGATATGTGCACCTTACATGGGCACAGGTTTCATTATCCACACACACGCAAGCCGGGTTATCATTTATAATTACAATCCCCTCATCGACGTAAGTGATGGGGCGTAAATTGCTTTGCTGGATCTCGCAATGCGCCGTGCCTCCAACGTGTAGCTCTTGAGCGCATGATTTTTTCGCGCCAGCCGGCAAAATGTAGCCCCTGATGTCGAGGAGCAGTTTTCTACCATGTGGATGTCGCCGTCGCATTCAGCAATCACATTATCTTCCAGCCTGAGTATAGTGTCGTGATGTGACACCGGGAAAACGGTGATCTTGTTGCAGGCCGACTTATTTTTTGGAAACTTAATGATAAAGTGTAAGATGTTATCGGATTGTAAGATCTTAACGGACGATACGGACAAACATCCCTAATCGCGGTTTCGGTGGGCTCTTCCATCCACACACCCTCCAGGTCTGCATGATCTAAGATGCTAGGGCTAACAACATTAACCTTGGCTAGTGCTACTGCCAGTATTAAACCCTGCAGCTCAATTGTTATCATCCTATTTCGAGTTAAAATCATCTTGAATAGGTGCCCTGTATCAATTTGGGACTTTTTAACTGACCTCAGTAGTTGGCTGACGGTAGAGGAAATTTTATTAATTTGAATTTGTACTTTATTAATAATATGGACCTGCTTAATGTTTGCATTTGTTAATTTGAATTCTCAAAATTTAATTTTCTCAAAGTCTTTCGCGTCCGGCGTTCCTACCACTTCTTTCAACGGGGTCCCTAGAAAGTGTAAGCTTCTTGCTACCCTATGATGGATGCTCAACGAGTCGAGCAGGTCGCGTAGATGGGCGACATCAACAACCAAGACTTTCTGCATGTGAGACTAAGGGAAAATGTCGGTCATCCCATTAGTTTCTTTTATGACGCCATTACTTTCCTATATTCCGAGAGATTCGCTGAGTGTTTTACAAACGCGAGTTCCTCCCATACTAGAATTCGGTTATCGACGACGAGGCGTGCCGATGATGTGGCCAAAAAGGAAAATCAGGGATATGGTTGTGAACCTGTAATTTGGATGTGCTGAAAGTTTTATTAAAATTGGTAGCCCACCACCAAAGCGTGATTTAAATAATAAAAGAAGCAAAAAACTTATGCCAAGTAGCTAGCAAAAAGGACAATATAAATGGAAAATTATCAGGCAAGGGATAATATGGTCACGCTCGGCCTACCTAAGGTTATCTTTGTGGACCACCCTCCCCTAAATGAGGACTGTGAAAGTTTTATTAAAAACTTTCATGTCCGCTTCAACGGTTTTTTCTTCACATAAGTTTGTTAAGTAACATAAGTTTGTTTGTGAGAGTTTGTTTCCTAGGCGTTTGTTTGACTTCACTAGGACTTTTTCGCCAACCTCGAACACTCTATTTTGTCGGGAAGCGTTTTCCCTGTTCCGAGGCTTGTCCTGAGCGAGTTTTATCTTATACTGTATTTCGTATTGTTGCTCATTTGATTCAGTCTGAACCACGTCAGCCGGCCTCTTGTCGATGACCGAATGGATAGATTTGTTGTATCTGGTCGTAACCAGTAGGATCAGCTCTACGGTATCGCTAATGCCTTTGTCAATTTTAAGGCATCTAGCAAGCTCTACCAGAGTGCTGTGGAAGCGTTCTACTTGTCCGTTTGAGACACTGTGGAGGGGCGGTGCATTTGAAATGCTAACGCTGTAGTGGTTTTCCAGCATGGCCACGATGGTGTGCGAGTTTAACGATGGTTCGTTATCGCAATATATGACCTTTACCTTTGGGAAAATGTTCATCAGCTGTAGTTGCGCTGATTTGAGGTCCTCTATAGCTCTAGAGGGAACCGGTTGGAGAGCTATAGAGGAGAATTTCGAGAATTTGTCGATGCACGTAAGGAAAAACTTTTCATCCGTGGATAAGATGTCTATGTGCAGCATTTTCCCTACATGAGATGGGATTGGCGTTTCGCCAAGTTCCTGTTTCTTTGGATGTCTGTCGTATTTAGCCTTGGCACAAGTCCTGCAAGAATCGAATATTTCGATAGCCATTTTGGACATTTTCGGGAAGTAGTACTGGGAGAGTACCTGTTTCACGTTTTCCTGGGTAGATCTGTGAGCTCTGTTTTGCTCGACAGTGAGAATTTCCCGCCTCTCGTCAATTGCAAAAATGCCCGTTACCGGTTTTTGCAGTGCCAAAATTTAGTGACAGGAAATGGCCGAACAAATTTGTCCTGTATTATTGCTAGCGTGGGCAAATCGCGAGGAATTGCGTTTATGAGAACGAAGCTGCGTATTGACGAAAAGCGTGCTTCCTCCAGAGTTATCTGGTTTGGAAAGCAATTAAGAGACTTGTCCGTGGATGGGATGGTGTGGGTTAGCGACAGCTCACTGTGAATTGTGGCCGCGCTTGAAAATGCCTCTTCCTCTTCTACAACTTTGAGTTGTTGCCTCAAGAGGGCATCCGCAACGAGGTTGTTTTTGCCAGGCATGTAATGGACCTTGGCACCAAACTCGTCGATGCGATCTTTCCATTTTTAATTTTTGTGTTCGGGTTAGAATCGGATTTGACCCCATATAGGTAGTGACACAGCTTTTCTAGTGCCCAAACTATTTCGTTGGTAGCGCACGTAACCTCCCTGTCCCTTAAGGTTCTAGAGATCATAGTAATGGGTATGCTGAGTCATCTGTCGTTAGATCAAATGCCTTTTTATAATCGGGGTACCTGAGGATGGCATCGTCAGAGGCCAGGATGCTACGAAACTTTTCGAAGTCTAGCCGTTGTGGCTCGGTAAACTGTACCTGGATGTTTCTGGATCTGTATCTGCTGACATTTCCATGGTCCCCTTTTAAGATGCTCGAAATGGGCTTAGCTATTGATGCAAAATCTTTAATAAAGCACCTTTAGTAGCTAGCCAAGCCCATGAATGACCTTACTCCAAACACGTTTTTAGGCTCCGGGAATTCCTTGATGGCCTTGACTTTTTCTGGGTCTGTCGTAGTCCCTTCGCTGGGGACTATAAACCCCAAAAAGTTAACGCTTTTTTTGAAGAATACCAATTTCCTCGCTGACACTCTCATGATGGCGTTGTGCAAGCTCTTTATGCACACTTAGTAATTTGATCCAATCAATATGCATCAGCATGTCGCAATATACAAACCCACTAACCGATTTTCTCACCTATAAATAATCAGTAATAAGCATAAAAGCGACTGACCGATGCAAGCAAAAACAAACAATCTGAGTCAGCAAACTGCCATTAACATTAGTTTTAGCACGTCCATAACATTGACCTTTTAATTTAGCATCTTATATAAGAGTTGTTCTTCTGAAATAAAGATAGTTCCGAAATCAGAGTCAATCGTCTCGTTACTCAGTGTCTGAACCACGGCACTTAAAATCAACCTACTTCGAGTGATCCTGTGTAAAACGGTTCACAAGTAGGACTCTCTGAAAGCTATCTACTTCACGTGGCTCCAGTGTAAACGGACCACCAGTAGAACTTTCACCATCGAATCTACTTCGCGTGCCGAGGCTTGAGATGGCTTCGTACAATAAAGAAGTCTTTCATTAATATTCATTAATGAAATGTTCATTCATTTCCGTAAAAGTCAATTCATTTGTCAAATTTGTTACCTGGCCTTAAGGGCCAGCATCTTGGACAGTGATGGGTCAATGTCCATGGGTTCGGAGGTGCCTTCACTGTGGGGGCCTTCACTGTGTGACGAGCCCCTAGATGCCGTCAAGTGCTTGCCCGAATTTACGGGAGCGCAGGACGCATACGTTTCCTGGCGGCAAGCGGCAGTGACCGCATATTATGTTTTTAGGAACTATGTAAATAGCTCGCGCTGTTATCAGGCAGTTATCATTATTAGGAGTGAAAAAAGAGGTCATGCCGCTGCCGTGCTATCCTCGTTTGGCACTGTGCTTTCGACGCCATTATAAATCGACTCGACTTTACGTACAGTGATAAGCATCAGATTTACATAATCGAGCAGGAAATGGAAAATGAATACTATGACGAGGTCGAGAAAAAACTCACCTTGCTCACCAACACAGCTATCATGTCATACGAAGCCTCGGCGGCAAAAGTTTTGTGTGACAAATTCCGGGATGACGCACTTCGAGCATTTATCCTGAGACTCAAGCGCAGCCTTACGGATGTAATTTTTTCGGCGAAGCCGAAAGATATGCCTTCAGCCCTCGCTTTGGCACAAGAGGTAGAATCTAACCACGAGAGATACTCCTTCGCGAATTCGTTGCCAGAAGCCAGGAGGACAAGGATAAAAAACAATAGCCAAAGGTGCAAGAACACCGTCAGGCTCCTACGCTGGCAAATGCCTAGACAAGCACTGGCAAAAATCCATACTACACCAAGCAACACAAGGCGCAAGTGCACTCTGCCCCACAAAAAAATTAATTCATGCTCGAATTGTATGCTCACAAAGGCAATTGTGCGGGATAGGGGGCCACTGGGTCTGAGCTGTCCCTTTAGTTATGTGTGCGGGCTGCACTATTGCGGGCTGCACTGCACACGTCGAACTGCACTATTGCTTTGCCAAGTAGAGGCATGGTGGGGGGTACGCGGGGACTGAGCCTCCGCCATTACAAACAAAGAAAAATAAAAACAACAAAGTGCCACACACTGCATGCGCGGCCGTATCGTATTCTCGAAAATGGAGTGGGGAAACAAAACGGAAAAGAAACATGCGCAGCTAATACCAATTCTTGTGTAACAAAAGAGACATATAAAATCTGAATTAAATGCATCCAATTATATGAATTATTTTGGATTGGAAATTAAATTTCTGCAGTTTTTTAGCTGTCAGTGTAAGGAACAAAATTGGACTATTTTTCTCTGATTTTTTTTTTTTTAATTTTTTTTTATTTAAAAAAAATCGAATGCAGACGTAAAGGGTTTATGGGTGAAAGTGCTCACTTACATGACTTTTACGTTGGGCGCCAGCTAAATTAAGTTAATTTGTAGTAATAGTTGTTAGTCTCTCGTTAATAACTATGTCTTCAGATGCGGGAGGTGAATATTGTCCCTGGCGGTTGCCCTCTAGGTTCTTCCTTCTTGTAGTTGCCGCCACTACACCAGGATACCTGTCGTGTCCGGGAATAACTCCACCCGACTCTTTTACCCTTGGGCCTTAGCTTTGCCGCGGATCCTTGATCCTTTTCCCATTGCTCCTTGCTCGATTCGCGTACCGCCGCCGGACTTACCCACAGGGGGTCCTTAAGCTATTTGTCGTAGATCCTCGCTCACTCGCCTTAATAGCCCGCACTTAGGACTGTCGGACTTACCCACAGGGGGTCCTTCAGCCTGTACTCGTAACTCTTCCAAGGAAACTTTCCAACTTGAATGGGAGACTTACCCACGGGGGGTCTTTCACTCACTCTCCCAGCTTCCCTAGAAGACTCGGCCTCGATTTGCTCCAGGGGCCCTCCTTATATAGTGCCCGAGGCGCCCGTTAATCCTCGCAAATCGACTTCCTGCCGTTAATCCTTCGCTCATCCACTTTCTCCGTTAGCTTTCTCCAATTCCCGCCGCATTTCTATCGGCGGGTTTTCTTTAGTTGCCTTTTGTCCGCTATTCGTTTGGTTTTCGANCCGCCGCCGGACTTACCCACAGGGGGTCTTTCCCCCCCCTTTTGGGCATTCCCAAAATGCATTTCTGTGTTGTCTGCATTCTTCTAAACACAGCTGCCCAGTCGCGGGCCGCTCCGTTCCCCGCCATCCCCGTTTTCTCCTATCACCTTTGAGCGCGGCCGCGGAGACCCGCCCGGGACCGTTCCATTCCACGGTGATTCCTCCTCCTCCCTCTTTCGTGCGCGACGCCGTGCTGGTTCCTCTTGCCCCCGCTGCTGCCCCCGCATGCCGACGCATTTCTCCTTTTCCGTTTTTCTAAACACAGCAGCGCTGGCCCATCCGACGCTGCAGTGCTGACTTGCTTGTTCCCCCCCGCTGCTGCCCCTCTTGCCACCTGTCTTGGCGTGTGGGAGATCTAATCTCCTTACACTTCCCCCCCTTGCAATATAATTTTTTTTTGTTTTTTATTTTTCTTTTCCTTTGCGTGTGGATATTTTTGTGTGTGGATACTCTATCCACTTCCCCCCTACTTCGGGTGATTTTAGGGTCGTTCCCCTTCCATTTCCCTATGCTGTTGTGAGTACAGTTTTTTTTTTTTTGCATATTTTCTCCCTCATCTCCTTTTTTTTAATATATATATGTACTCTTGAACCATATATATTTTCCGTTTTTATCATTTTTTTTTTACATTTTTCTAATATTTTTTTTTGTTTTTCTTTTCAAATATTTTCCATTTGTTTTTTTTCTAATTTTTTTTTTGAAATTTCTTGTTGAGCCAAGCAGACAAGGGCGAAGCTGCTAAATAAGTCACATATGTTATAAATCTGAGTAGCAGCGGCGGGTTATCGGCAGTTCTGGTTTTTGTTTACTTCTCCCCGTTCGCATGCGCTCTGCTGGTATTTGTAGCGCATGCGCTTTGGGGAGCTTTTTTGGAGAGCTGCTGCACACCAGCAAATCTTGCATTTGTGTGCGTTCGTATTGCTAAATTCATATTGCTAAGCTTTGTACTTGTGTTGTTATTGATTTGGAGTTTTGCAAGTTGGGGTTAGAGTTGAACCCTCGAGAAATAAAAATATTGAAATTGCCTTGAAAATTGAACTGTGGAATTTAATTCGTTTGGCCGCTATTAAAAACCATTAATAGCTCAACATTTTGGTGACCCCGACGTGATTATCATCCGTTCAATTAACGCGATCAGCATTAAAAGTGCCACTAAAACACCGTTGTTGGTTTTGTTGTCGCATTTTAATTTAATTGGCATCCTAATTGGAATAATTCAATGGAATCTGGAGCTGAAGCCACTGCATCTGCTGCGTCAAGCCGTGAAAGGATGCTGCGGAGACGCGCAGAGGTAACATGCCAGGAAATGGAGGTACTGCATCGGAAGGTCAAGGCTGCGATGCAAACTGAAGATTCAACCATTCTGACCCTCGAGTCTATGGAGAAGCGTCTGCGCGATCGTTTCACCACGCTGCAGGAGGAATTGGAGGAGCTAAATTACAGCGAGATCGGGAGCGATTTATATTGGCGATTCTCTCAGCTGGCTACAGACGTCCACGTTGACATCCAGGTGGAGGTGGCCAAGCGTTCTATGCGGGTTGCTGCTCACTCTACGCTGTTAGATGCTACCAATGGTGCTGGAATTTCAAACGCTCCATATAGGCCTGCTCCCTCATTGCCCCCGTTGCCAATGCCAACATTTAGCGGCGGCTATGCTGAGTGGCCGGATTTCTGCGCCCTATTTAGGACAACAATTGACAGCCACCCGCACTTGACCAACATGGAGAAGCTCAGGTGGCTCATTTCCTGCCTGCGGGACTCAGCCCTGGAGACTGTGAGGGCGCTTGAGATTACAGACGCGAACTATGAGGTTGCCCTCGACCTTTTGCGCAACCGTTTCAGCAACCGTCGCTTAATCTTCCAGTCTCACATCAACGAGATCTTGCAGTTAAGGGCGGTTGAGCCAGGATCCGTGGCTACTCTTCGAGAATTATCCGACCGATTTAATGGACATATGCGGGCCCTTATGAGTTCCGGGACGTCGGCTGAAATTCAAGGGTGCCTCCTCATCCAGATCATCTTTCAAAAGCTGGACCCTGCCACAAAGGCCAAATGGGAAGACTCGCTGGCAGGAAACACTGATGATAGCCTGCCAACTTGGGAATCTATGGCTCGGTTTCTGGAGCAAAGGTGCCGTACCCTGGAGACGGTGGATTTGGCCTTAGCTCCGCATTTGTCAGCGAATCAAGCGGGCCGTCGTAGGCCATTTAACAACCGATCCTGCATGCTCCTGAATGCTCCGCCTGCTTCGTGTGCCCTGTGCGGCATCCTGGCACACGCTGTGCCTTCTTGCCCAAGGTTTCTCGCCTTGTCAGTTGAGGAACGATACGATGAGGTTCGACGTCTTGCCCTCTGCTTTGTGTGCCTCAAGTCTGATCATTTAGCCCGCGGATGCTCATCCTCCCGCTGCCCAACTTGCCATCGCCGACACCATGCGCTATTGCATCCTTGCGAGCGTTTAGCCAGCGCCACGTCCGTTCCTGCTTCTGGATCGAATCCGGCCAATGTAGCTGGGGTTGCGACCTCTCAGGCTCCTCCTGCTAATGCTCTTATTGCACAGGATCGCAGCGCTGAAATAGTGTT
Organism: Drosophila pandora; assembly: GCA_021223865.1. Lineage (NCBI taxonomy): Eukaryota > Metazoa > Arthropoda > Insecta > Diptera > Drosophilidae > Drosophila > Drosophila pandora. Next base: position 831,915 of record JAJJHT010011857.1, read on the forward strand.
CTTGCCCACCGCCAACATTCTCGTCCGTGGCAGATCAGGAGCCTTTCTTCCTTGTCGAGCGCTACTTGACTCCGGCTCCCAAGTTCATCTCATCACATCCCGGCTGGCCAGCCAACTTCAGCTTCATCGGTCCAAATGTTCTGTAGCAGTGACTGGCCTTGGAGACGCTGAGTTTATTACGGATCGGGCATCGGTTAACGTTTGCCTGAAGTCTCGCCTATCCACGTATTCCGTTTACATTGAGGCAATTGTGGCGTCTCACATCATAGAGCGTCAACCTGGCCTGAACTTAGATGTGTCCAATTGGAAGGTTCCCGCCAATGTGGTGCTAGCTGACCCGGACTTCCACAGAGCTCAGCGTGTGGATCTGCTGATTGGAGCAAGCCTGTTTTTTGATCTGCTCTCAGTCGGGCAAATCCAGCTAGGAGACAGTCTGCCTCTGTTGCAGAAGACACGTTTTGGATGGGTAGTTTCTGGAGGAGGTTGCACCCCGGGAAACCCTCGCTTGGCCGCATCATGTAAGATGATTTCTGCTGACTCAGCAACCACGTTTGACGATCGCCTCGATTATCTTCTCCGCCAATTCTGGGAAGTGGATGCCTGCACTGCGCCTATCGTTCAGGCCACTAAGGAGGAGCTCGATTGCGAGGCCCACTTCGTCATGCACCACGTCCGCCTTGAATCAGGTGCCTATTCCGTTCGCCTGCCAATCAAGCACAGTGTGGATCTGTTAGGGGAATCCTACGCACAGGCTTTGCGCCGGTTCCATTCACTTGAGCGCAAGCTGGATCGTCATCCGAATTTAAGGACCCAATATTCGTCTTTCATCAAGGAATACTTGGATCTGGGTCACATGTCTCTGGTGCCGCAGGAATTGCGAGGTAAGTGCCAGTATTTCCTTCCCCACCACTGCGTCCTGAAGGAAGAAAGTTCCACCACTAAGCTGAGAGTTGTGTTCGATGGTTCGGCTGCTACGGCTTCCGGCTATTCCCTCAATGATGTCCTGATGTCCGGCCCCGTGATTCAGCCTAAGCTTTTTCATACATTGCTTCGGTTTCGGTCCCACCTTGTAGCTTTGACTGGGGACATTTGCAAGATGTACCGCTGCGTAAGGGTCTTTCCGGATGATAGTTTTCTGCAGTGCATCCTCTGGAGAGATTCTATCCACGACGACGTGAAGGTTTTTAAGCTCGACACCGTAACGTATGGCACAAAGCCAGCGTCTTTTCTATCTATTCGCTCAATGCACCAGCTGGCTAAGGATGAAGGTGCCGGTTTTCCCGTTGGCTCTCGTGTTGTCCTCCAGGATTTTTATGTGGACGACCTTATATCTGGTGCCCCAACGAAGACTGAAGCGCTTGAGATAATAGCTCAGACATCGAGCCTGTTGAACAAGGGTCAGTTTCAATTAAGGAAATGGTGCTCCAACATCCCAGAGGTTTTGGAAGGCGTGCCCGAAAGTGATAGAGAGTCTTACTTGAAATTTGACGATGGCAGTCCGTTCACAAAGACTCTTGGATTAGCATGGGATCCTTCAGCTGACCTGCTGCTTTTTTCCTTTGAAGCTCTTCAGCCCACCGCCAAACTCACCAGGAGATCTATACTATCTTCCGTCGCTCGGTTTTATGACCCAATGGGCTTGGTAGGCCCTGTAGTCACCAGGGCAAAGATCCTGTTGCAGAAGCTGTGCCGAGAAAATTTGTCATGGGATGAAAGCCTTCCTCAATCCCTTCTCTCCGAGTGGTTACAGTTCTGTTCCAGTTTTGACCAAATTCAGCGAATTAAGTTTCCTCGGTTAGTCATTCCCTGTCAAGAAAGGCTGGAGGTCCACGGATTTTGCGACGCTAGTTTAGATGCGTATGGAGCGTGCGTGTATGTATTGTCAGGTTCTGATTGTCGGCTGTTATGCTCAAAGAGTCGAGTGGCACCCATTAAAACTCAGACAATACCGAAGCTAGAGTTATGTGGAGCTGAGTTGCTAGCAAGACTAATGGCTGAAGTTGCTGATCTTGGGACATATAAAGGAGATTATTATTGTTGGTGTGACTCCTTGGTTGCCCTATCCTGGATTCAAGATGAACCTGCTCGATTTAACGTGTTTGTTTCTAATCGCGTTTCTTCCATTCAGGAGCTCACCAAGGCAATGAAATGGCTTTATGTTCCTACTGCCGTCAACCCAGCCGATCTACTGTCCAGAGGTTCTCTTCCCACTGAGCTATTAAACTCCCAGCTTTGGTCCCAAGGCCCTCCATTTCTTCGTGGTTCCAAGGATGATTGGCCCATTGCTGTTGTGGCCGAAAAGGCAGCCATCGAACTTCGCGCCAGGACTTTATTGGCTACGGCTCCACCCAGGGATATCGCCGCATTGTCAAAGTTTGCCAACTCGTTTCCCTCCCTACAGAGAGTGTTTGCCTACGTCTTCAAGTTTTGCCGCCGCATCCGTCACGAAGGGATTTCTGTTCAGGATCTCAAAGGAGGAACCCATCTACTGTTGCGCGCCGTCCAGCTTGCCGAGTTTAAGGAAGAGATAAGCTTACTAAAGTCACGCAGATTGGTTCCGCCCTCAAACCCTCTGGCCTCGCTTGCTCCCTTTGTGGATAATGATGGTTTGCTTCGTGTTGACGGGCGATTGCGGAACTCTGCGTTGGATTTTGACGGACGACATCCGATCATCCTTCCCAGAGGCCATCCCGTCACTTGGGCCATAGTGACTCACTTTCACGAGAAGAACCTGCATTCTGGTCCTCGGGCACTAGTGGCGAAAATCCGTTCTCAATACTGGCCCATTGGGGGGAGGAAGACCGTTTCAAGGGTTGTGAACAAATGCGTACGTTGTTTTCGCGCAAAGCCTCGTCTACTGGAGCATGTTATGGCCGATCTTCCGACCGAGAGAGTTGCAGGATTCCAATGTTTTGATGTCACTGGTGTGGATTTTTGCGGACCGTTTTTCTACAAGGCAGAGACTCGGAATAAGGGCCCTATTAAATGTTATGTAAGCGTATTCATCTGCTTCAGTACGAAGGCAATCCATTTGGAGTTAGTTAAGGACCTTTCCACCGCTTCGTTTCTGAGCGCCCTCCAACGGTTTATTTGTACGCGACGTAAACCCAGACAGATATGGTCGGATAATGCCACCAATTTTGTGGGTGCCAAGAATGAGCTTATGGAGTTGAAGCGAAGATTCCTCAGCCAGGAGCACCAGGCTTCTCTGCACGATTTTTGCCTGTCTGAGTCTATCGAGTGGCGATTTATTCCTCCACGCTCTCCTCATTTTGGTGGTCTATGGGAAGCAGCAGTGAAAACGGCTAAGCACCATCTTTATCGCGCAGTTGGTCCCGCAGTTCTTGGCTTTGAAGAATTAAGGACTTTGTTGTGCCGCATCGCCTCAATTATTAATTCTCGGCCCCTTGTGTCGATTTCAGAGAATCCTGCGGATCTAGATGTCCTGACGCCGGCTCATTTTTTAAATGGCGGACCGCCTTCAACATTCATCGAGCCGGACCTTACTGCGCTAAACTTTAATCGGCTGGATGGGTGGCAGAGAGTCTCCTTCCTGCAGCAGGTTTTCTGGGCTCGTTGGAAGGAGGAGTACCT
>JAJJHT010011857.1:836324-857421 GCA_021223865.1 Drosophila pandora
ATTTTTCTAATTTTTATTTTCTTCTTTTTTTTATATATATTTTAATATATTTTTTTTTGTTATTTATTTTTCATCTATATATATTTTTTTCTGTTTACCTCCCCTTTCCCCCTATTTTTTTGATCTTGTAAATGTTTTGTTTTTTAGCTCTTTATTTAATATTTTTTTTTTTTTCTTGTTTATGTTACAGTTTTCGGGTGACGCGTATTCCGTTTTGTCCGCCGCGCACCCGAAAACTCTCTGGCCCGATCTGCCAGACCACGCTCCACCAGCCCGACTTTTCCCTCCTCCTCCGGGCCTCTTCCTCCACCTTCCTTTTCAGCTCTGGCGGCCAGTTGTGCTCGGGCACTGCTCCTCCATCTCCTGCCGATTCTGCTCTTTTGAGCACCGGCCTCGGAGGCCTCTTCTCCGGGCAGGAGACTTGCTCTCTGGAGCTTCGCGGCACGCCCTGCCGCTGCCTCCGCCTTCCATCGGTGGACTGCTTCTCCGGCCATCTCCTCGGCCAACCTACCCCTGGCCCTTGCCAGCGCCAGGGTAGCGTCCGCCTCTCGCCGGTCCTGGCTCCTCCTCCTCCTCCTTCTCAAAGATTATAGTTCGTGGCTCGGCCGGTGGTCCTCCTCCTCTGTCCTGGCTCTGCCCACCGGTATCGCCCTTACTCCATTGGCCCCCCGGGCCATCACCCGGAGGACCCTCCTCGTCGCCTGGAGCCGCCGGACGTCCCATCCTGGCAAATCCAGGATCTCCAGATCACTCTCGTCCGAGGAGACCAACGGTGATGCGTGGGATGACGGTGTCATGGTCGACTTGTAGAAAACGAAAAAGAAGGCCGGTCGGTGTCCCCCCAGCCTTTTATAGGTTGCGGTTTTTTTTTTTTTCTCTCTTACTTCCATGCTCCGGTTTTGGGTCTCCTCCTTTCTCCGGTTGTGCCTTTACGGACCACCAGGGCTCCGTGTATTTGTTCTGCAGTTTTTTGTTGTTATTTTTTCCTATTCTTGTTTCCCTTATTGGTGATATTGTTTTTCCCTTATTGGTGATCGTACATTCTCCTTTTCCTTCTGTCCTACGCCTGCGGTGCCGACTCCTCCGCCTGGGCTTTTAGCTCGCTTATGTGGGCTCTCCTCTCTTTCTTTGTGTTCCCGTGACTTAGCACGGCGATCACCGGCGAAATGAAATTCGTTACTACATATGGCCCGTCGTATCTCGTCGCTAGCTTCGCCGCAAAACCTTCGGCCGCTTTAGATAGATGGTGTTCTTTTGCCCACACTGTGTCGCCGATCTTCGGGCTCCACTCCCGCCTCCTGAGGTTGTAGTGCCGGGCTTGTTCCTGCGCCGCGCGCTCCATGTTCCTCCGCACCAGTTCCAATACTTCCTGCAATTTTTCCGCATTTTCCGATGGAGTGGCTTGTGCTTCTCCTGTCCCCAATGCCCCTTTGTGGAATATTGCTTTCGGCATTCTTGGCTCTCTGCCTTGGGTGATGAAGCATGGTGAGTACCCCGTTGAGTCCGACAAGCTCGAGTTCACTGCCAGCATCAGTTCTGGCCAGTGCTCGTCCCACGTTCTTTGGTCCTTCCCTGCAAACTGGGCGATCATCGTCTTCACCGTCCGGTTTGCCCTTTCCGTCGGGTTTTCCTGAGGCGTGTATGGTGCGGTGAACTGGTGGCGAACTCCGAGCTCCTCGAGGAATTTCTTGAAGCTCCGGCTGGTGAATTGAACACCATTGTCCGTCACCATCACCTTTGGCACCCCATATCTAGCGATGATCCTTTCGCGGATTGCCTTCTGCAGCGTATCTGTTGTGGCTTTCCGCATTGGGACCATTTCCGTCCATTTTGAGAACCGATCGATTATTACTAATAGCATGGTGTTCCCATGCTTGGACCTCGGCAGCGGTCCCACGAAGTCCGCACATACCGTCGCCCACGGCTCCTCTGGGACCTGTGTTAACATTTTCCCCGCGGCCTGCATCTGGCTCGGTTTATAGCTCAAGCATGTCTCGCATTTCCCAACATAGTTCCTCACGTCCCTTTGCATCCCTGGCCAGAAGTACCTTGCTGCTACTTTCGCAATAGTTTTCCTTCCGCCTAGATGTCCCGCCGTTGGTGCGTCGTGGTTCTCTTTCAGCACCTGTTGCCTCATGTCCATCGGCACACATAGTTTCCACGATGCCACTTCGTCGCTCCCGGCTCTGTGTGGAACGTGACGGTAAATCAAACCGGCCTCCTCAACGTACTCCGGATACTTTTGTGGGTTTTCCCGCATCTTCTTTTTAAATGAGCCTATCCAGATGCATTCCGCATCTTCGCTTGCTGTGGCACTCCGCAGCTTTTCTACTGGCACTTCTTCTGGCCTCATTTGCCGAATTGCCCATATTATTGCTAGACACTCTTTCTCTGTTGCTAATCGTGACTTTAACTTCTCGAACGCTTCTTGTTGTCTCGACGTCCACTCCCACTTTGTTCCCTTTCGCAGGAGATCGTTTAAAGGTTTTGCGACCCCAGCGAAATCGGGAACGAACCGTCGATACCACGACGCCATCCCTATGAACTGCCGTATTCCTTTCACGTTTGTCGGTGGTTCCAATTCCGTGATCGCTGCAACCTTTCCAGGATCCATACCAATTCCCTGACTTGTTATCCGGTGGCCCAGGTACAACAGCTCTTCCCTGAAGCAGTGGCACTTATCTGTGTTTATCCTTAAGTTTGCCGCCTTCAGTCTTCGGAACACTTCCTTCAAATTTGCCATGTGCTCCTCCCTCGTGCGTCCGATTACTATGATGTCATCCTGGTACGCGAATGCGTGGGGAGCCATGTCCGGGCCTATGATCTGGTCTTTGAAATGTTGCCGAGGCCGAGTGTAGACCGAACGGCATCACCTTCCACTGTTACAGACCTTTCCATAACACAGTAAAGGCCGTGTATTTCCTGCTCTCTTCCTCAAGTGGGATTTTCCAATAGCCATCCTTAAGGTCGAGGCTGCTGAAAAATTTTGCCTCCCTCAATTGCTCCAAAATGAAGTTTATCCTTGGCATAGGGTACGCATCTTCCACTGACTTTGCGTTTATTTGTCGGAAATCCACGCACATTCTCCGTTGTCCCGTCTTTTTCTTCACCATGACAATGGTGAGCTGTAGGCGCTATTTGAAGGTTCGATGCATCCCTTCTCCAGCAGTTCTTCCACCTTCTCATTGATTTCCCCCTGTATCTTGGAGTTCTTTGGGTAATATCTTTGTTCAATTGGGATGTCGACCTTCATCGTGATTTTATGCTGGGTTATGTTTGAACAACCCTTCTGGCTTGTGAACGCCGCCAGCTCTTCTTCGATGAACTTTTTGTCCCGCTCGCGCTCCCATTCCTCCAATGGTCCAGCTAGGGCTATGGACAGCCTATCCTCCAGGCAACCGCTCCATCTTTCTGTCCTCGGGATCGTGACTTGGTGGCCTGCGCAGTTGATTGTTGTGCCGAAATCTGGGAGGAAATCCATCTAAGCACCGCGCTGTCTCCCATGACACTCAACACCAACATATTCAAATCCTTTTTCTTGTTGCCAAAGCTTACTGTTGCTAGGAGTACCATTTGAGTCTCTATGTGGCTCCCGTTGGCTAACTTTACTAGTCTCCTTGTTGATTTCCGTTCTCCGGCGATTCCCGGGTCCTCTGCTAGCTTTTCTGAAATGAAGCTAGCCGTTGCCCCAGTGTCCACCATGGCCTTCACTTCTGCTCCTCCGACCTTGATGGCTGCCGCCAATTGCTGATCATCTCCTGTTAATCCTCCAACTAGTTCTGAGAGGCAGCACCTCGCGATCTCTGCCTTCCTCTCTACGGCTGAGATCGCTGCACGTTTCCCGCTCTTTGGCAGCATTCTGTGCTTTTCACCACTACTGCGCCGCACATCCTGCAGAACAAAATTCTGGGGTTCCTACACCCGCTGGCCCAATGGCCCATGCCTCCGCATCTGTTGCATGCCTGTGCTGGATTTTCTACATGTCCCTGTCTAGGCGTCGCTGCCCACTGCATGTTCGCCTGGCTACTTTGGTTCGCTGCCCATCGTTGATTCGGCTGCTTTTGCCTTGGGCCTGTCCATTGCTGGCTCGGCTGCTGTTGCTGTGGCATTTGGCGATGCTCCTCAGGCTGCCATCTCTGCCCCCATCCCTGTCCTGGATGGCTCTGTTGCTCCGGTGGTTTATGGTGCGGTTCCTCTTATGGCCATCTTCTGTGTACCGCGGGGGTTTGTCTATTGAAGACCTCCTCTTCCAAAGCCAGCTCCTCGAATTCTTCGGCTAGACCCATGACCTCCTCGAGTGATGCACATGCGTATGGTCTCATGAACATTTTCATGCGTGGCATGCAGTTCTCCACAAGCCTATCAATGACCTCTTTTGTGGACTTTCCTAACGGCTTCATTAGCGCCTGAAGGTCCACCATGTACTCCTTAAACGGCTCTCCTCGTTGTTGTTTCCGCTGCTTTACCTGGTCTGCCAGTTTCTGGAAGTCCTTTTGGCAGGAAAAAGGCCTCGAAGCTCCTTCTGAATTCCTTCCATGTGGGCCACTCCTCATCGTTTATTAGGAACCATTTTTGCGCTCTGCCCTGGAGTAGTTCGGGCATCGCTCGCGGGATTGTGTTTATATCCATCCCGCATGTTTTGGCAGACCATGCTACTCGGTCCACGAACTCGAGAGGATCCCCTGTTCCGTCGAATCGGAACGACCACTCCCGGACTTGTCTCGCCACTTTCGCATAGTTCACCTGTACCGGGACTGGCTTCCGCACTTGTGGCTCCATGCTCCTCATGCTCTTCATTTCTGGCACTGCCAGACTTTGAATGAGCTTTTCCGATTCGGTCACCGCTCTCTGCCTCGGCGTGGTCCTCTGCGCGAACTTCTCCTCGAATCCCCGCGCGACCACCATCACTTCATCGTCCTTTGTTTCATCGACCCATCTTGCCACCAGTGCCCTCATGATCTCCACGGTTCCATCCGCCGCGAGACCGAGCTCTCTGCATACTTCGCACAACTCCTCTTTGCGAAGCGCGTAGATCCAATTTTTCCTCCCCATCTTGAAGCTGTGTTACTCCTAGACTCTAAAGAGATCACGTAGTTTGGGCGCCAGGTGTAACGAACTATTTTGTTATATTTTGCTCGCAACAAACGCCGCGGCTAGCTCACAGAGGTTGAGGGTACGTTCCACCGAATTTATAGATTCGACGTGATTGCCCGAGCCCAGAAATAACATGGTATTGCTTCTTTTCAAATAAATCCCCTTTATTGTAATTAATTTACAAAGAAATAAAGAGAATCTCACCGGCTGTCTGGCTCAGCCGACCGAACGCTCGCCCTCCCGTCGATCCCCGTTCCCCGCTCCGGGTTGGTGCCAAAACGCACGCCCTCCCAAAGCTTGCGCCCGGCAGGTCGTGCGGTCTTGGTGCCTGGCGCCGAAACGGCTCTCGGTTCCCTTCGTTCGGACTCACGGACTCTGGTTGCGGGGCCTGTGTTGCTGCTTGTCGTCTTCTGCTGCCGCTGCCGGTCCGTCGCTGCTGCTCCCTCGTCGTCGCTGCTCTACTGTTGCCGCTGCTCTCTCGTCGTCGCTGCTATACTGTTGCCGCTGCTCCCTCGTCGTCGCTTCTGCCGTCGCTGTTTCTCCGTTTGGGGTGCCGTGGACCTCGGAACCTTTGGCTTGCCTGGATTTGCCCTTTCGCCGTGGCCGGCACCTAATCCGTGTTAACAGATCGAGTGGCTCACCTCCCAGGCATACGCCGGGCAGGATATGCTCCTCGCTGCTTAGCGGCCGGATCAGGGCACGAAGGGCCTTCCTACCGCATAGGACACGCCCCCGGTCGCGTTCGCCTCCAAGCACCTGCGTGCCTACGCCCCGCAGGATCTATGGTAGGCCAGAGGTGGACGTCGCGTCTCCTTTGACTCCAGGTGATACGCTGTGCATACGATCCAGGGCCTGGATCAGCATTCTCTTGACTTCCCGGGGTGTCCCTGCTTGGTTTCACTGTTGGGCTTGAGTTCCCGGGTTGGCTATCCCTCGCATTACAGGATCACACTTGGATGGAACGGTCAGGAGCAGACAAGGCGTACGCCAGGCTGATCCGTAGTTGCCGCCACTACACCAGGATACCTGTCGTGTCCGGGAATAACTCCACCCGACTCTTTTACCCTTGGGCCTTAGCTTTGCCGCGGATCCTTGATCCTTTTCCCATTGCTCCTTGCTCGATTCGCGTACCGCCGCCGGACTTACCCACAGGGGGTCCTTAAGCTATTTGTCGTAGATCCTCGCTCACTCGCCTTAATAGCCCGCACTTAGGACTGTCGGACTTACCCACGGGGAGTCCTTCAGCCTGTACTCGTAACTCTTCCAAGGAAACTTTCCAACTTGAATGGCAGACTTACCCACGGGGGGTCTTTCACTCACTCTCCCAGCTTCCCTAGAAGACTCGGCCTCGATTTGCTCCAGGGGCCCTCCTTATATAGTGCCCGAGGCGCCCGTTAATCCTCGCAAATCGACTTCCTGCCGTTAATCCCTCGCTAATCCACTTTCTCCGATAGCTTTCTCCAATCCCCGCCGCATTTCTATCGGCGGGTTTCCTTTAGTTGCGCCCCCCGTTTGCCCCGCTCGGGCCTCCGATCCGTATTGTTATTAAGCAGGTCAATCCACCAGACGTAAGTAAGTTGATTAGTAAAAGTCCGCTATGATGAGAGGGGAGGTAAAGATTTGCATCCCAATTAAGTCCCCTAAGAGCAAAAGTAAGGAAGTTTTTTTTTACAGATTCAATGTGATCTTGGTGTACTCCATATTGAGGACTCCAGACACACGATCCATACTCTAGAATCGGACGGACCAGTGATGTATATAACGTTTTAGTTATGTACGGGTCATTAAATTCTTTTGACCATCTTTTAATAAAACCAAGCACACCCATAGCTTTATTAACCATGGTAGATACATGGTCGGTAAATTTAAGTTTCAAATCTAATAGGACACCTAGATCGTTAACCTGAGTTAATCGTTCTAAGGCGTTCCCATAGAGAAAGTACATAGCCTGGTGAGGACTAGATCGGTAAAAAGACATAAGTTTACATTTCGATCCATTAAGCTTTAGGTTATTTGCTAAACACCAATTTTGAAGTTTATCCAAATCGGATTGAAGTCTAGACTGGGCGCTAGTGAATTTATACTGAAGGCATAGCTTAACGTCATCAGCGTACATAAGTACAAGTGAATTAGTTAAGGCAAGGGGCAAGTCGTTAATAAACAGAGTAAAAAGTAGGGGTCCAAGATGGCTTCCTTGGGGCACCCCCGATGTGGCGCGGACTAAACGCGAGGTAACATCTTTAAAGAAAACACGTTGGGTTCTCCCTGATAAGTAGCTCGAAATCCACATAAGAAGATCAGCTGGGAATCCCAAAAGACTGAGTTTACTTATAAGAAGCGAATGGTTAACAGAGTCAAATGCTTTACTGAAGTCAGTGTATATGACGTCTGTTTGTAAGCCATTCCGGAAGCCATCCGTGATAAAAGATGTTAGCTCCAATAAGTTGGTAGTGTTGGAGCGGCGCATCATGAAGCCATGCTGGCACGGAGTTATTATTGAACTACATAGGTGTTGCAAATGTGGAGTGATAAGTTTTTCAAAAAGCTTTGGAATTGCTGACAATTTAGAGATGCCTCTTTAATTAGCAGCGTCGGATCTTTTCCCTTTTTTATGCAGCGGAATAATGAAGGATTCCTTCCACATAAGGGGAAAGATCGAAGTTTCCAGCGATAGATTAAAAAGTTTAACAAGCGGTTTGCACAGTGCCTCGGCGCATTACTTCAGAACACAGCCTGGTACTCCATCAGGGCCTGGCGAATACACGGGCTTAATCTTAAGAAGATCCGATAACACACCACTTTGATCGAAAGATGGGCAAAATATAAGGTTGGCTGATTGGATATTATAAGTGTAAGGCTGAGCTAAACTGCTGCTAGGTGAATAGGTAGTTTGAAAAAACTGTGCAAAGAGATCGGCCATCGCCTGATCGGTGTTCGCAGAAGAGTTCTCAAACGTAAGCAGTGGGGGAAAAGATACATGTTTACGCTTAGTGTTTACGAAGTTATAAAACTGCTTCGGATCCTGAGTAAACTGAATCCTGCAGCGGCGAATATAACTCCTATAACATTCTGCGTTATGCACGGTGAAATTAGACTGAGCTACTAAGTATCTTGAATAACTAACTGTACAGCCAGATAATCTATGTTTGTTTAATAGTCTACTCATACTATTCTTTAAATTTATAAGGTGCCTTGTATACCAAGGCGGATTCGTTGAAGCGGACGGATATTTCCACGGCACGCAAACGTCGAAAAATATGTTCAAAGTGTAATAAAATTTTTGTAATGCAATGTTTATATCCTCGCATGCCAGTAAATCAGACCAATCAAATTCCAAAATTAACTTATTTAATTTCATAAAGTCAGCCTTACGAAAGAAACGAACCTTCTGGGATTTAACTGTAGACTTAAGGTAAAAAAAGTAGTTATTTTCGATTGAAACCTCAAGAGTGGGATGATATGGATCCTCAGGGTTAGAAAGGGGCAAAGTTCTGGAAAGAGTAATTCCATCAGGATCAGAAACGAAACATAAGTCCAACAGCCGACCTAAAGAATTTCTAACGTTGTTAATTTGCCCGAGTGACATGTCGAACATGCCCTCAGGGAAGTCATGGTGGGAGTTAAGCTGTAAAGACGGTGTATTATCAACATTTGACCACATAAGTTCTGGGATATTAAAGTCACCCAGAGCTATCAGCTGCTCATCATCAGACAGACGATCGAAAACCAAACGAATAGCGGACAAATGTTGCCAGTATGTTGGCGGTTCGGACGAAGGTGGTATGTACGAACAGGTAACATACAAAGATTGATCGGACAAAGGGATTTTGATGCAAAGAAATTCAATGTCACCAAACTCTTGTGATTTTACCTCTTCAGAAGCGAATTTGGAGTCTACAGAAATTAGCACTCCTCCTCCCCTTCGCAAAGTTCTATCACATCTAAAAGTGGTGTACCAACTAGTAAAAACTTCGGAGCTTAAAATCTTCGGCTTTAACCAAGTTTCTGTAAATACAATAATGTGAGATGCAAAGAAAGAACTATCAGAATACAGTTTGGGAAGTTTTCTACGTTACCCTCTAGTATTCTGATAGGTAAGTGTTAATGAAGACATTAGTTTTTTGAAATTGAGGAAGATGAGGTGGAAGGTTGATCAGTGGCCTTAACATGTGGGAGTTTTACACCCACAGGTTTGGTTATCTTTTTTTTCACCGTACTTGGCTGATGTTCTTGGACGAAAATGTTCTCTGGCCAAAAGCTGGCGGAACAGATCGTCTTGAACATCTGCAAGGGCACACGTATTTTGAAAGATGACGTGTGCCTGGTGTAAGAATATTTGAATTTTGTAGTATCCACCACCTTTATGTCGGCTTTTGCTTTGGCTTTGATGTAAGCCGAGATATCAATCTCCGAAGTATCAGGGGCAAGCCGGGAAACAAATATGTGTTTCGATGGTCACCTGCAAGGGTTTTGGTGCTGCCGTAACTAATACTGCGGCATCAGTACGTACCGGGGGTCCGGACGGTTTATTACACTATTTGGTGAACTTTTATCTTTTATTTGTTGGATCTTCTCTTATTAAGAGACTAACAACAATTTGTAAACATCTATACTATGGGGCCTCCAATGTCAACGGGCTGTAAGGTCATTTCTTCTTAATCGGGATTGTTGACTTACTTGGTTTAGCGATCTGGCTAGAGGATTTTGGTGCGTGGAGAGTTTCCTTTTGTATTTTTCCTGGAGTTGAGAAATTTCGACTTTGACGAGAGGTATACCTAGGTCTCTATGGATATCTTCATTGAGAATATACCATGGAGCTCCAGTGATGGTTCTGAGCACTTTAGATTGTGATCTTTGGATAACGTCTATATTGCTACTGCTTGCATTGCCCCAAAGTTCGGAGCCATACTTCCAGATAGGCTTTATGACTGAATTGTAGAGTAGTACTTTATATTCCAGTCGAAGTGGGGAACGAGGATTGATAAGCCAGTGCAGTCCTCTGGATTTATGTCTTAATTGATCCCGTTTCGCTTCAATATGTTTTTTCCAAGTAAGACGCCTGTCCAGGTGGACGCCGAGATATGCGACCTCATTCACAGAGGGGACTATGGTATTGTTTAGAGTTGGAGCGGGGCAGTTTTGTCTGTTGAGAGTAAAGGTAATGTGTTTAGATTTTTCAACGTTTATCTTTATACGCCAGTCCGCCATCCACTTTTCTATTAGTGCAAGGTGAGAGGAGGGGCTTCTGGATGCCTCCAGCGGGCATTTAGATCTTTTAAGTATGGCTGTATCATCGGCGAATGTTGACATAGTTAGACGCTGGTCTGTTGGGATATATGCTGTATATAGAAGATATAGGGTGGGGCCGAGGACGCTTCCTTTGGGTACGCCCGCCTTAATTTCGAACTCTTCTGTTGTAAGCCAGACTCGGTCAAATGCCTGGGATATGTCCAGAAATATAGCAGAACAGTATTTTCGCTGTTCATAGGCAGTTCGAATTTCAGATGTGATACGGTTCACCTGCTCTATGGTGCCATGCTTTTCTCGGAAGCCAAATTTATGTTCGGGGATTATATTATTCGAAGTCATATGAGGCGTGATACGGAGCAGTAGAAGTTTCTCAAAAAGCTTTGATAAGCATGAAAGTAGACTTATTGGTCTATATGAAGAGGCCAAAGCTTTGTCTTTCCCTGGTTTTGGTATCGTTATTATAATGGATTTTTTCCATTGTTGGGGGAAGTGGCCAAGCTTTGTAGTAGAGTTAAATAGAATTTTTATATAATTGATGGCGCACGCAGGGAGCTCCATAATCATTTTCGGCGCAATAAGGTCATACCCTGGAGACTTATTTGGCTTGAGGTGCTCTTTGATGACCTTAGTGATTTCAGTTGTTTGAAATTCTATAGCTGGAATTGGATCTGGAATTGGTAGCTCTGGAAGAATGAAAAGAGAGGCTGCTTGATTTGTAGTAAAAACTTTACAAAGGTGACTAGCGAAGACGCTTGCTTTTTCATCATCGCTGCGCGCCCAAGATCCATCTGGTTTTCGAAGGGGCATATCTGCTTCTATGGGCGGCATTAAGTTAGGATGGGCTTTCCATAGAGGACACCTGGTACTTTTTGGGGAAAGCTGTTCTATGTATGATTTTTGAGCAAGTTCTTCTCTGCTCCGTAGGACCTTTGTGAGCCTTCGTGTTGCTGTTTTTAGCCTTTCCTTTGAAGAAGGGGATCTGTGTGCCTGCCATTCACGGCGGAGCTGCCGCTTTTCCCGGACTAGATTTTCTATATAGGAATTTGTGGCGGAGTATGGAGGTTTTTCTGTGGTCGCAGGAGTCGAGAACTTTGCTGCTGAGGTCATCATGTCTTCCAGGTGGTTGACTGCATCTTGAATGTCCTTGCTACAGTTAATTGACGGTCTTATGTTTATGTGAGAGCTTATGTACTTTTTGTACCTAAGCCAGTTTGTCCTTTTTGATGTGAGATAAATTTGATTATTTTTTAATTCCGCATGTTGAAATAGGTGAAGAAGGACAACTGAATGGTCAGACGATAGAATTTTTCTAGTGATCGCAAAATCAATTAGGTCTGGCTTCTTCCGTGGGTCCGCTTGCCAGTATGTAGGCTTTCCCGGTGATAGAAAGTCTAGTTTATTTCCTGGCTGTATCAAAGCGTTGTATAGTTGTCTACCCTTTGGGTTGGTTAGGCGATAACCCCAGTGAGGGTGCTTGGCATTGTAGTCGCCGCCTGCTATAAAGCAATCGCCTAGTGTATCAAAGAATGGCATAAACTCCATATCAGATATGCAGAAACGTGGTGGGCAGTATATTGCAGCTAGGTTTAGATGACCTCCCACGGTCTGAATTCGTATTGAAGTTGACTGCAAGGAATTTGTAGCAACTCGTTGCAGCAACTCGAGGGAATGGTGTTTTATGCGCTGCTTTATGAGGATCCCAGTTCCTCCATGAGCCTTCCCATCTGGATGATGTTTTGCATGAAATATATATCCCGTTAGATAGAAGTTGTTTTTGTTCGTTAGATTGGTTTCGGAGAGGAGCATAATATCGATATTATTATCATCAAGAAATGTCTTAAGTTCATTTTTGCGCTTTGAAATGCCGTTAGCATTCCATAGACATATTCTCAAATAAGCCATCTAATTGGATTTTTGTTTGACTAAAAGCTCCATTAGTCGATTCTGGTTTCGCATGAGCTCTTGCATATTATTTTGCATTGTGACCATTAGACATAAGTGTGGACAACATTCCTTCGATACCCTTTATTTCGGGGGTTGCAGATTCTTGGCCTACTCTTTCCCTCGTAGTACCCGTAGGCGGGGGTGGATATCTTACAGTTTCAGTTTCTAGTGGTGATAAACCTACGCTATTTAATAGTCCTGGCCATCGTAGAGCGCTAGAGAAAGAAACTCCAGGTGTAGTCAAACATGCCGTGGTGGTTTGGTGGTTAGTGTGAGTGGCAAACGGGCGTTGTTGTAAGGGTTTTTTTGTATTCATACGATTTTTTAGCTCGTTATAAACTGGGCATCTCCTGTAATTGGCATCTCCTGTAATTCCCACCGCAGTTGCCACATTTCTTAGTGTTATGTTCGGTTTTATTTATGGTACAGAAGGCAGTGTTATGGAGGCCGCCACAAGCCACACAGACTGCACGCAAGGTGCAGTACGACTTTGAGTGTCCATATTCTTGGCAGTTTGAACATTATACAGGTTGGTTGCGCTTATGAGGTTCCTCTACCGTGATCCTTCTATGCAGAAGGATCTTTAGTTTGTATATGGGATGAATCATATTTTTAGGAGTTGTTTTCGTTTCAGGTTGCAGCTCAACTTTGAACATAGGCTGGGGGACTTTTTGTCTGTTTATGATATAAATGGCTCCGTTAACTTTAAAGCCTGCGCTTGAAAGGGCTTCGATGATTTCTTTTATTGGTACCGACGATTCAATACCCTCTATGACCACTTGAAGGCCCTTGCTGCTCTTCAATTGGTAGATGTAATATTTTTTCTGGTTGTTGTAAAGGTGTTTCGTGGCTAAGCGATGATTTTCCTCCGTGTAGACTTGGAGCTTGGTCTCCCGTATGTTGCCCTTGGTCAGTGGCATTATATGGAAGTTGTTCGTTCCAATTAGCTTAGCGAGACAGTTTACCATGTCGGTGCAGTTTTGATCACGTATGTAAATGGGTGGGGGCTTTTGCTTGGCTTTGGGAACTTCCGTATTGTCTTCATTATTACTGTCTTCGCTTAATATAGAAAATCTGTTATCAGACAGAGAATTAATCGGTTCGTCTTGTTTGTTGACTTTCATTGCTTTTGCAGCGTAAGCATTTTTTTTCGACTGAGGACTGAGTTTTCGTTTTACTTGGATAAATCAGTCAATGCCCGTTTGGATTTTGGCTCGGGGGGGCTGAGAGACAGCTACCGATGTTGCTGTTGTGGTTGATGTACACGATGTGGTAATCGATGTAGTAGTGCTCGTTGTAGGCAAATTTAACGGAGTTGATAGACCAGAGGGTGATAGTGCTGGGGAGGTGCACTGCGCACTCCAGGTTACTGCACTGCTTGTGCCTGGGAGAGCGGGAGAGCATGATCTTGCACGCTCTTCGTTTGCGACGAATGAGAAATAGGCATTGGAAGATCGTCTACGCTCTGTTTCTGGGACAGAGAGCTTACTTTCGTTTATGTTGTTATTGCTTATGTTAGGTACTGCAGGCAGGGGGGCCGCTCTTATTTCTTTAAATGAATGTGCACAAGCTGTTGGTTTAGTTTGTCGTGATGGCATTTCAATTTTAATTTTTGAAATTAATAAATTTTGATTTTGTGTTAGTTATTGGACACTATAAGTTCGAGACTTATGTGTGTCCAAAAGCGTCCTTTCGTGATTTCTAGAACACACCACTTCTTTTGCTTTTTCACTGAGTTTTCTTGTATTTGCATAGCTGCTGGCGGAGCAGCACAGAAACACGTCCACTCTCTCTCGCGACTTATTAAGTGTTCTCTAAGTGGTGACTGTTATAGGGGTTTGAATTATTGGGTCTGGGATCACTTGAAGCGATGCCACAGAGGATATATCGGACAATTGCTCATTGATTCCGAGACATTCGGAAGCCGAATTTTTCTCAGGTCCGGCCCTTGGGGTGGCCAGAGATATAAGCGGCTGCATAGTTGTCGGCTGAGCAGGCTAAAGATTATTCGACCCAAGCACATCACTAAAAGCGGATTTCTTACGCTTTGGAGACTCAATTAGTAGTTGAAGACTACTAAACTAGTGTATCGAGCGCAGTTGGTCATTGATTTTTCGAAAACCACTAATCAACTCCTTGAAACCGCTTTTAGTCTGCCTCATGAACGATCTCATTTCGTCCTGAACAGCACGACAACCGACACAGCAGAAGTAGAGACCAGACTGTGACGTCGGCGATTGTTCGAACGGGTTGGCAGCCCGGGGGGGGGTGCGGTGAGTCAGCCTATCTGGCAGCCCGATCGCGTAGTAGGACCTTATTTAGGGTTTCGTGAAGGGCTTTATCGATCTGGTAACGAGCTTAAAGCGGATGTTAGGAAACCGCCTGGGTGCAGCGTTCTTTTATTGATTCGACCACGGAACAAGAAAGTTCAGGCGAGCAAGGAGAAGCATCCAGAAATTCACAAAGAGCTGAGGGATCATCGTGCTGGAGGAGCTGGCGTAGGACCAGCAGTCATAGAAAAATAAGGCCACAAGCGGCCATTTTCCAGTGTGCGTGGAGCTCGGTCAAGGCAGGTCGCGGGTCGCAGAAGCTGGCGTCATCCTGGAGTAGCGAAGCCAAGGACGGAGTGATGGCGGCGCTTTTAAGGAGCACGCCGTCGAACGGAGGAGTCGCCGTGAAATTGGCGAATTCCTATAGGAGCAGTAGCGGAGACGGAGCGCTCGCGGCGCTTTCAAGGAGCGTTCCGTTATTCGGAGGAGCAGCCGTGGACTAACTGTCGGCCATAGAATAGGGAGCAGGGACAGGGCGTTGGCGGCGCTTTCAAGAAGCGCTTTGTCGATAAAGAGAGCGGAGAGACTCGACCGACTGATGGCCTTACGGTGCCGGGAGCGGAGCAGAAGAAGTAGTGGGCGGAGTTTTCGCGTTAGAGCACTGCTGCTGGCTGAATGTAATGTTGTTGGCATTGTTAACGGGTTAGGCAAAAGCCCTCCCGAATTGTATATTTTCTCTTCCAGCCTCGAGTAGTGGAAGCGCTTCAACGACTCGTCGCGGATACAAAAAGTGAGTAATCTTCGATCTATGCCAAGCCAGTTGAAGTGATACGGAATTCTCCGATCAATATTTTTTCCTCGTTTTCCGAGTTCCAGCCCAAGAGGCTTCACCGGTTAGACAGTCAACCACACGCGTGGACTTTATAGTAGCGCTCTCTTAGCAATAAAAATCCTGTGTCATGAAATTGAACGCGAGTCCGCAAATCCTGCCAAATTGAATATACATATAAGTTCACAAATCTTTAGCGATAAGATATTATTAAGCATAGTCAGAAGGAACATACATATATTGAAGTATTAGGGGATTTAGAAAGCTAGGATAAGGATGTTATCTAGAATTTATAGGTCTTTTGTTAAGGAATAAAAAAATGAAGTTTATAATGGAGTAAGAAAACATAATTCGCCGCGTTTGATTTTCCATCGCCCTTCCGCTAGCCTAGGCCATGCACAGGCCTTGGGATCCCCGAAGGATCCTGGTAAGCACTGTTCACAGGAGCCTGAGTTCGACCTACGCGGTTCGTGAGGTCACGCACGCAACATATTCGACATAATTTATGATTCCCGAGGCAGCATCGAGGGGAGAGAAGGGGGTGTTCCAGAACCCGCCCAATAGCCGACGAGATCTGGCCGGACACCACGTGCAACCCCTTCCTCTCGTCCGACATATCCAGAGATGCCACCTCACTGTTCGTTACAGTTATAATTATCTTAATCGTAAATTTATCTGGCGCCCAACTAAGTGGCCATGTTTTTAGCATGGTTAGACGCAGCCATGTTTTGCAAACAAGTCTTTTTGGCTGGTTACAGTGGCATGGCAGTAACCAGACCAAAATCCTCAGCAGTACCGCTTGGAATTCTACACTCAAGAGAGAGTAGACCACAGTGCCACAGCCATAGCGGTAGTTTTGATTAGAGTCTAGCACGGTCTAGGACGGTTTCTCGCATAGGACTTCAGGAGGGGACAGGACCCTAATAACCATGAGTACCGGATAGCAGACTGCTACAAGAGCGAAGGGACGGGAGAGTCAGTGCCACAGTCGCTTGGAAATGCAGTATTAGTCAGCGGACTGATATCTGACCACGGCTGTAGATTGGCAGCGAGATCCCGTCATCCCCTAGGAGAGCAGAAGGACGCTTGGAGTTCAATCGTAGCAGTTACGATATGACCACGTCCACAGAGTTTCAGCTATCGCAGGCCTGGTAATTAGCAGGACGTGCGGCAAAGAGCTGAAAAGGGGATTTTTGTTAAGAGCGGTTTCCAGAACGGAACTAGGAGAGAAGCAATGGCGAAAAGAAGAAGAACATTAGGCAGCGTGCAATGGCGGTTGGCAAAGTAAGAACGGAGGCGAAGTTCAGTTTTAGAGTTTAGTATTTGAAAAGCGAGTTTTATTTTTAGCTAAGCAAGAAAGGAAGGATGTACACAGCAGAGGCAGAGAAGGGGGCAGCGACACCTGTGAAGGTGCCCGTCTGCACATTATGTAATAAAAAGATGGCAACCGGCAGAGCCAAAACCAAGTGCGGACACGAGTTCCACAAAGCGTGTATAACAACACACGCCAAATCGAACTTGTCATGTCCGACGTGCAAGGTAGTGTGTTTCGAGAAAGCACAGGCGGCCAGCAATACGACTGGCGCGAGCACGAGTCAGCTGACTCGCAGAGCAGATTCACCCTGTGGGACCAGCCAAGCGAGCTCTCAAGCAGAGTCGGCAGGAAGCACAGCGGAGTTGAGTTCGATTGTGTCCAAATCAATCAGCGTCATGCAGGCGACGCTGCTGGAACAACTGTCAGCGCAAATGGACAGACTGTTCTACCAAAGGGCGCAATCAGAGAGGGAAGGAGAAGAGAGAGCAGGAAGCTACGAGCAACGTAGTGGGAGAGATGGTGATGAAAGGGAAACCCGGGATCAGGGCGACTATTTAGGAAATGGCGTGAGGCAACAGGCTGATCACAACTTTGCGTATAGACCGGAGAAAGTGGGACAGATCCTGAATAGTTGGAAGATTCGTTTTAGCGGACATCTTGACGGCATGACCATCGATCATTTCATCTATCGGGTAGAAGCTTTGACGCACCAGACGCTGGATAGTAACTTTTCAGCACTTTGCGGAAATACGAGTTTGTTATTTGATGGGAAAGCGGAAGTATTTTAGTGGCGTTTTCACAAGTTGAATAGAGGAATGAGGTGGAATGATTTATACGACGCGCTCAGGAAACACTTTAGGGACGATAGGTCGGATGAGAACATAAGAGAAGCAATAAGAGATCGGAAGCAGCGCGACAGAGAAGATTTTGACACGTTTTATGAGGCGGTAGAACAGTTGATGGATGGTCTGAGTAGTCCATTAAGCGAAGCCACGCTTGTGGAGATGGTAAGGAGGAATCTCAGGTCCGAGATCCACCACGAGTTGCTGAATGTGTCTTATGTGTCACTTACGGGAGATTTGTCGGCGCCGTGAACGATTCTTAGAGGAGGTACGACGAGACTGCGGCACTTCCAAGTCAGGATGGGGAAAGAAGCCGTATGGGGAAACTCAGAGACGGCAAGACAGAAGCTCACACAGAAGTTACAACAAATCAGTAGCGGAAGTTGGATGCGACTTTGAATGGGAAGAGGCCCAAGAGTTTTCGGGTGATGAAGCGGGTGAAGTGGAGGCAGTGGCTCTTCTCTGCTGGAATTGCAGAAAAGAGGGTCACAGGTACCACGACTGCGCGGGCAAGCGGAAAGTTTTCTGTTTTGGGTGCGGAGCACCAAATGTCTACAAGCCATCGTGTCCGAAATGTCTAAAAAACGGAAGAGCGAATGCGCCGGCAAGTGATCAACGGCAAGTAGGAAGAGAGCTCAGTGAAGAGTGTAGTAAAGCTAAGGTAGAGAGTAAGAATAGGTCAAGGAACACTAATAGGTTAAGGCAGTATTGGCAGTCAATAAAGACGGTTGAAACGATAAGGTATAAGGCCTCAGACAAACGTCCTTTCGCCGAAGTCAGATTGTTAGGAGAGGAAGTGCTAGGACTACTGGATACTGGTGCAGCAGTTAGCTGTATCGGAGGGAGTTTTGCGAGGAAGATCATAAGAAGCGCAAAGGAACGATAGTAAGCACGGCCGATGGGCAACGACAGCAGGTGGTAGGTCATTTGACGACTGAGGTGGAGTTCAAGGATCAATGCAAGACGCATATGTTCTACCTAGTTCTCACCCTGAGCCAGGATTTGTATTTGGGTATCGATTTCTGGAGGAGTTTCGAGCTGTTGCCATCGGAGTTCCGAGTCGGCGAAATCTCCGTTAGTCAGGAGTTGCCCAGCAAGCTAGTCTGAAGACAGTCGCAGAGCTGTTTCCATCATTCGCCATGTTAGGATTGGGCAAGACGTATTTGATCAGTCACAGTATCGATGTCGGGGACACGAAAGCGGTCAAGCAGAGGCTCTATCCGGTTTCTCCAGCGGTAGAGAAACTGCTCTACGGAGAGAAGATAGAGGCGATGGTAAATTACCCGGTTCCGCTGACGCTAAAGGCGTTGCGGAGTTTTCTGGGCATGACTGGATGGTACAGCAAATTCATTAGCAATTATGCAGACATAGCAGCACCATTGACGGATCTGGTGCGGCCTAAGTGTCGTTTTACGATGTCGCAGGCTGGCCTAGAGGCTTTCACAAAGCTTAAGAAAGCGATGTGTCAGGCTCCGGTTCTGCACAGTCCGGATTTTACGAAGCCGTTCTACATTCACTGCGATGCGAGCAGTTAAGGGATTGGTGGCGTCCTGGTTCAGAAGACGGAAGGAGACAAGGGTGACGAGTATTCAATCGCTTTTGTCTCAAAGAAGTTGAGCAAGACCCAAAGGAATTACTCCGTCACGGAACAGGAATGACTGGCCGCGATTATTTGTATTAAATGGTTTAGACCTTACGTAGAAGGGCATAAGTTCACGGTCATCACAGATCACGCGTCGCTAGGATGGCTCATGGTACAGCCGGATTAGAGATCTCGGTTGGGGCGATGGGCGGCGAAATTGCAGGCCTACAAGTTCCATATTGAGCATCGAAAGGGCAAACTTCACGTGGTTCCGGATGCGCTGTCTAGGGCATATAAAGGAGCGGCAGATGAGGAGGTAGTTGCTGAGGTAGGAATGGATTATGAATCCCCACAGTTCGAGGCGAAGGAGTACAAGACCCTTCGGGAAACGGTCGAAGCCAATGGCGAGACGGTACCAGATTTGAAGGTCATGGATGGCAAGGTCTTCCGACGGACGAAGCAAGTCCGGGGTTTAGAACTAGCGGAGAATTTCGCATGGAAGTTATGGGTGCCAAAGGGAATTATTCCCGAGATACAGTCCCACAGCGGCGCACGGAGGGGTCCGTAAGACGCTAGAAAGAGTTCGTCAAATGTACTACTGGCCAGGCTTAGCCAATGAGGTGAAGGAGTACGTAGGCAAGTGCGAGGTCTGTAAGATGAACAAGGTACCTAATCAGGTGATGAGGCCAGCGATGGGAAGGCCAGCGTAAACACAGAAATTCTTTCAGCGAATATATGTGGATTTCCTGGGGCCGTATCCGAGATCCAAGAGTGGAAATATTGGGATATTCATCGCTTTAGACCATTACACCAAATTCGTGTTCCTCAAGGCAGTGAAGAAGCTCTCGGCGGATGTAGTGGTGAACTACATGAAGCAGGAGTTGTTCCACACGTATTGAGTTCCGGAGACTGTGTTCTCAGATAATGGAACGCAATTCAAAGGAGAAGTATTTAGGATGCTAATGCGGGAGAATAGGGTGACGCTGGTTTTCACAGCGGTCCATTCGCCGCAGGCCAATGCGTCGGAGAGGGTGAATAGGTCCGTCATTGCAGCCATAAGGTCGTACGTAAATGCAGATCAGAGAAATTGGGACGAGCATCTCAGCGAGATCTGCTGTGCTTTGAGGACCTCGATCCATTCCGGCACAGGTGAGTCCCCATATTACATGGTGTTTGGGCAACAGTTTGTAGGATCAGGAGGGACGTACAAGCTCATGAGAGAGCTAGGTATCATGGAGGACAGAGAAATCAGGCTGTCTAAGGAGGACTCGTTGGAGGTGGCTCGCGCTCAAGCGCAGAAGGCCTTAGCGAGGCAGACGGAGAAGAATGAAAGGCTTTACAATGTGCGTTCCAGAGAGGTTTCATATCGAGAGGGCCAAGAGATCTTCAGGATGAATTTCAAGCAGAGTAACTTCGCTGTAGGATATAATGCTAAGCTAAACAAATGAAGTTTATAATGGAGTAAGAAAACATAATTCGCCGCGTTTGATTTGCCATCGCCCTGCCGCTAGCCTAGGCCATGCACATTCCTGGGGATTCCCGAAGGATCCTGGTAAGCACTGTTCACAGGAGCCTGAGTTCGTCCTACGCGGTTCGTGAGGTCACGCACGCAACATATTCGACATAATTTATGATTCCCGAGGCAGCATCGAGGGGAGAGAAGGGGGTGTTCCAGAACCCGCCCAATAGCCGACGAGATCTGGCCGGACACCGCGTGCAACCCCTTCCTCTCGTCTGACATATCCAGAGATGCCACCTCACTGTTCGTTACAAGACCTACGTGAGATTGCATCCGAAACTAAGGCCGTGAACCCGGCCCACTTAGCGTGTAAAACGTTTTCACAGAGCCAGCAATGGATGGTAGGCTGGGAAGACGAGATTGTCTTATTGCAAGACTTCATCGCACAGACCAATTTAAAATCCATAATTATAAAAAATTTAAATAATTAATTTATTAAAAAATATTAAAAA